>ML858857.1:9186-25945 GCA_009831015.1 Picea engelmannii | reverse complement strand
TTATCTTGTCTCAGAACTAGATCTTTAGATCTGCTGTTATATATAACTCTGCAGCTACAATCTATATAGATCTGTTGTTACTCGTAGAAGAGATTTTGTTATTGATTGAGATCTAAAGTTTTACAGCACTGCTATCTTTATAATTGTCTGAAATATAAATCTACAGTTGCATTTATAGAACTGTTATCAATGTCTATGATTTGAACCCAGTGATTGCATACAGTCTGAGTTTACTTTGATGGTTTTAAGATCTGACATATTCTCTACTGTCACTGCTTATTATAGATCTATCACTATAGGTTGTTTGTGCTTTAGATCCAAGTAGTTTTTGTTTTGAAAATTAAAAAATGACCTCTATCTGCATTTTACCCTAAAATCTAACAATAGCCCAAAGCACTGAAGAAGCATAATACATTGTTGCAAGTGTTGCTAGCAGAGAAGTAGTGTGGCTCAGAAAGCTACTTTCAGACTTGTTCAGTGTTGAGCTAGAACCCACAGTAATCCACTGTGATAACCAAAGCTGTGTAAAGCTCTCTGTGATTCATGTGTTTTCTTAACAGAACAAAACACATTGAGATGAGATATCACTATGTTTAGGACATAGTGCAGAAGAACATTCTCAGTATTCAGTATGTTCCAACGGCGAAACAAACCACAAATAATTTGACCATGCCTCTGTCATTGACAAAGTATGTGTACTTTCAAGACAAACTTGGTATTGCTGAGAAGGAGTGTTGAAATTAATGCAGCTGCAAAAGCCATTCTCTAGAGGATGGAAAAGACCCTAGTTGTGGACTAGGGCCCCTGGCACACTCCTGGGGTTTCTTGGTATGAGACCAAACAGTGAGAGCAATGGAAAAAGACCCTAGTGAGGGCCCCCAGTATATGACTGGGGTTCTTGGTCTTGGACCAAGCAGTAAGTCCCTAGATGTGTCTAGGGCGCCTGGATGTGGTCTAGGGAATCCTTGCCCAGTGCTTGGATTGATCCTTGGATATGTTCCTTTTTGGTTGATATGACTCCCTAGATGTGTCTAGGGCCCCTGGCTGTGTTCTAGGGAATCTTTGCTCAATGCATGGGTTGATCCTTGGTCTTGTACCTTAGTGGATAAGACCCTAGATGTGTTCTAGGGCCCCCAGATGTGTTCTGGGGCAACCTAGTCCTTGACCAAGTAGCTCTTGGTGTAATACCAAGATGTGTTGATGTGTGATCCTCTTCCTCTCTCCCGAGATGGTCTATGAGACCTAGGAGTGTCTATGAAGATGGACATGACCAATTTGTTGATGTACCCCCTTTTGCAGTGATGATAAAGTTTATAGGTCACTATGAGACTCATGTGGACATGATTTTCCATTAAGGAACCCCCCTTGACTTTATCTTAACAGGTAACCCCTTGTTGGTTAGCTTTCCCTCTTGGTTTATGTGATTGGGTTTCTTTTGAGTGACTGGGATTTTAATTTTTGTGATTGGGGTTTTAATATGTAATTAGGATTTTAATTAAATATTAATTGACATATTAATTAATATTTATATTAATTAAATGTCAATAATTAAATATAATCCTAATTACCCTAACCCCTCTCCCTAACTATAAATTAGACCCTACCTTATTGCATTTTACACTTACTCTCACTCTCTCTTCTCCCTCTTGCTGCAGCTACCGCAGTGACACTTCTCCCTCTTTTGGTGCGGCCTCCTTTTGTTTATCAGTTTCATTTTTTGAGTTTGTGTTGGCTGGAAGTTCCCCTTTAAGGGTCTGCTGATATGTGAGTCTGTGACTGCTGTCGATCTGTCTCTCTTGTTGCCGATCTATCACTCTTGTTGTCGATCTGTCTCTCTTGCTGCCGATCTGTCTCTCTTGCTGTCGGATATGCCTCTAGTGTTGTCGAACCTGTTTCAGTGGGTGTCGTCCCCCTTTCAGAGCCACGGATTTGTGTTTAAGTGTCGTGGGCCCCATTCTGGGTTTTCTTCTTTGTTGTGTGGGCTCCTTTCCAGCTGTCGCGTGGAGTATTGAGATCCTTGTGGGGGTTAGCAGTTGGCTGTCCATTTTTCTGAGTGTGGTCTTTGTTGTATGTTGAGTGGAGGGTTTGCTTACCTGTCCAGATCCCATTCCTATACCTAATCTTTGTTTATTTAGAGGGTCTTCTGTTGGAGGTATTATTGTTGAGTCAAAGGGTTTATTGGTGTTTTCTTTGAGGGTTTCCATCCATGGCAAAACTGTCCCACGATTCTCTTTGACAGAGATCAAACCCTAGAGGTTTGATCTATGAACCTAAACTTAGTCTGAGCATACTTACAGAGGCATACATACATGTGCCAGGTACATCTATCATTGATTCAGGAGGTAAGCTAAAAGCTATTTTATCATACTCGGAATTATTTGTTTCAGATCTGTTTGTATTTTATCATAATCAGAATTATTTGTTAGATCTGTTTGTATTTTATCATACTCAGAAATATTAAATTGTTTCAGATCTGTTGGTGTGTTTTCTAGTTTATGCTGATCTAGTGAACAAAAAAATTTTAAAAGTATATTGTTTTTCTATTTTCCCTATTTCTAACAATTGATGTGGAGTCTCGAGCTGCGCTGGTATCAATCTGTCTCTTAGTGCCCCTTCCTGAGGGTAGCATCGTGAAGGAGGTGATTCGTTGAATAGGGTCTAGTCTCGTAGGAGGCTGAAGAGTATGGACTCGAAACCTGAGGGCCTCTTGTATGTATAAGGTTAAGCACTGTTGATCAAGATACCTGAAGAAGCCAGTGAGGGTTTGAGTCCCCCTAAATAAGCAATGAAACCGCCCCCTGATCTCATAATAGATGTGGCAACGGAAGATGAAGTGTTCCTCAGTCTCAAATAATGAACCCGTCTCTAAGCTCCAAGAAGTGCTCAGCATAAAAGGCCATCTTTGGGCATAATCCACCAGGGGGGTTAACCCAAGTGATCTAGATAAATTGCCTATAAATGTCATCCCTAATGATCTTGTTCAACACATCTCTAGTTAGTAGGAGTTGGCCAGGCGCGTCCAAGGAATATCTAAATGGAAGGAGACGATCTATCTGGATGCCCACAGACTCTAAAAGATCTGAAAACCCCGCAAACGAACCTCAAGCGCAACCCGATGGGCTAGAGAGGGCAATGGTCTCAAAAGAGCAATAGGCCAAGTACGAGTATCGCTCTCGCCCCTTTGTCTAGTCAGCAAAGCTCCAAATGCGATGCAGAAAAGAGACCAGTCCTAACATTGTCTCAAGTCAGAGGGGGCGAGCCCCAAACTCTGCTAGGATGATGTGCTGAGGAACTGTCTACTTGCATCTAATGATGCGTCGAAGGAGGAGGATCTGGAGTCTCTCAACCGAGACCCAATTAGACTCTAAGTGTTGGAATTTGTGTAGTAGAGCATAACAGTGATATCTTTTAAAATTCAAAGAGTAAAACAACTAGATCTAGAGTTTAGATATCAATCTTTACTACTTGTACAGATCTAGGATATCTAAAGAGTAAGACTGTAAAACAAATCTAAATTCAATTTCAGATCTAAACTCAACTTAGATAGAAACATACAGATCTACCCTCAAAATAGATAGAGACAACAGATCTAAACTCAGCTTAGATAAAGACATGCAGATCTGAACTTAACATAGATAGAAACACACAGATCTAAACTCATAACTAATTTGATCATTAAACCATCAGTCAAACTGTAGAAACAAATAAGTAAACTTGATATATCGTTTAGATCTAATAATAGTTAAGGCTGGAACATAGATCTAGATTGATCAGACTGTATAGAACTCAAAAACGATATTTCAGATCTGAAAAGCATAGCTTGTTCTGATCCTTACCTCTGAAGAAGTCACAGCCAACAAGAAGGATGTAGAACCATTTGGATTATGCTCAGACAAAGGCTCAGTTCATAGATCCACCCTATAGGTGAGATCCCTTTGCCACCAAAGGTATAGGGTCACAAGGACCTCACACTAACAAACCCTCACACTAAGAGTAGGTGAGTACATACAAACCCTCACACATAAAAGTTATGGATAAAGCCTTTACATAAGAAGGCCAAAAGATCACAGTCTTGACACAAAAACAAAACCCCACAGCAAAACATGGAGAAAGGCACCCACAGTCAAATCTCATTTGTCATTTGGAGAGGGGTTGAGTTAGTCAGCTCACACAGCAGTCACAAGGAGAGGTTGCACCTCTCTCAACCCTCATAGCAGTCATCAGAAGAGGATGCACCACTGTCAGCCCTCACAACAAGAGGCCACAGGTTACTCAGCAGCATTCAAGGAGGAGGTGCATCAAGGTGAGCTCACACAGCAGTTACAAGGAGAGGTTGTACCTCTATCAGCCCACACATCAGTCAACAAGGAGAGGTCGCACCCTTAACATTCAGCCATGCAGCAACAGTAGAGAGGGGCCGTACCAAAGGAGGAGGCAGCAGCTAGAAGGTACCACACAAGGGCAAACCCTCAAACAAGAGATGCTTAAAGCATTCAAAACCTTGCACAAGCAAACTGTGAAAAACCCTCATTACAGCAAGAGATAGGAGGAGGCCATACCCTATAGGCTCATCATAGTAAGATCTGAGAGGCCGCAGCCTATAGGCACATCACACACCAGAAAAGAGAGGGCCGCAACCTCAATTCTTCACACAACAACAGTAAGGAGGAGGCCGTACCTTACACGGCATGCACAGCAGAACAGGAAGGGAGTTGCACCTCAGTCTAGAACTCAGCCACAGCAAAAATAGAAGAGGTCGCAGCTTGTACACCCTCCACACAGCAAGACAAGGTAGGTCGTAGCCTACAACAGCAAAAGGAGGCCGCACCTCAGTCAAGAACTCAGCCACAGCAAATTGGAGGAGGCCGCTCACAACAAAGACAAATGAGATCTAGTAGTGAGAATGAGAGGGGTAGGGGTTTCTTTTATAGTTTTAGGCTAGGGCAAGGATTAAAAATAAATAATTTAAAATCACATGTTTAAATTTAAATTTAAACATGTGATAATAAACATTTTAATTTTAACTTTAATTTTAACCCTTGAGTAAGACAACAAAAACCCCAAACCAAACATGCAAGGGTAAAAGAGGGTTTGCAAGGTGGCAATACTCATTCCTTCATATCACATGGTGAACCTATTACTTTATCATCACTACATATGGGACTTATCCCTCATGTGGTTATGTCTTTCTTCAAGGAAGGTCATGTACCATCAAATAATTGATAGAGGATCAAGTAGCCCCAGAACTTTTTCTGGGGTCTTATCCACCAAGGTCAGAGACCAAGGATCAACCCATGCCGTATGCATGGGTACCCTGGGGCCTG
This sequence comes from Picea engelmannii, assembly GCA_009831015.1. Taxonomy (NCBI): domain Eukaryota; kingdom Viridiplantae; phylum Streptophyta; class Pinopsida; order Pinales; family Pinaceae; genus Picea; species Picea engelmannii. The sequence continues at coordinate 20,621 of ML858857.1, read as the reverse complement.
GACATTTCCAGGGGCCCTAGGCTTATCTAGGGACTTTAACTGCTTGGTCCTAGACCAAGAACCCCAGTCGTATACTGGGGGCCCTCTCAGGGGTCTATACTACTTGGTTATTCACCAAGAACCCCAGTCGTATACTGGAAGCCCTCACAAGGGTCTTTTCCACCATGGTACAAGACCATGGATGAACCCATGCCTCAAGCATGGGTACCCTGGACATTTCCAGGGGCCCTAGACATATCTAGGGGCTTTAGCTGCTTGGTCTCGGACTAAGAACCCCAGTCATATACTGGGGGCCCTAAGAAGGGTCTTTTGCCATGGCACTGACTATTTGGTCCCATACCAAATACCCCAGGAGTGCACTGGGGGCCCTAGACTTTAGCTAGGGTCTTTGCCATCCTCCCGGAGAATGGCTCTTGCAGCTGCTATAAATTTAACACTAAGTTATTGCCATGAAGTTACATGTACTTTCAAATTTTGTAAATTTGTATGATACGTGATAAAGTTAGGAAATTGCTTCAATCCAAAAATTTGAAGCATGTTTTCTGTGGAAAAGATGTGAATGTATTGATAGTAGTATATGAAAGAGGAAACCAATTTTAGCAACCAATTGTTTTTAGAGCAATTTTTTTGTACCAATGCATTTGGATAGCAATGTTATAGGGCAGTAGATAAAATTACAAGTTTAAGAATTAATAGGAAAAGATTTAAAATAAACATTATTTTTTGTGGCTTTTTTTCTTAACATCTTTGCAACTCATTTTTTTGCTGTCCTACTAACTCGGGGAGTCAAGATTGCTTTTATTGCAATTAAACAATATCATGTTTAATTGGATGAACTTAGCACACTCACACTCTTTCAATTGTAGCCAAAGGAGATTGATGCTTGATGTAAACATAGTGATTTTGTATCGATGGTCTCTATGCCACTAATCAAACTACATGTGTTACCAAAAACACCACTCCTGCATATAAGCTCTACACAAGTTTTTTCCTCCAATGTAGGTATCCTTTTCCTTTTTCTTTCAAAGGGCTGTTGATTTGGGAAAATGATGTTACTTCTTTGTAAATAATATATCGATGCCTTTGGACCTTTACTATCCCTGCCCAATGAATATATAGAATGTGCTTGTCATTTGATATATATGTCATCAAGTTCTTTTGTTGTGCTTGAATTTTAGATCTTCCATAGGTTATCTTTTAGGGTGTTTCGCACACCCAGCAGGAGGCAAATATTTATGATTCCTCCCTTTTGCTTCTAAATATTGCCATTTACATTTGAAGCAAATTTTCATCATGTGAAAAATATTCCAATGGACAAGCCAACTGAAATGGATTGGACGTATATCATCCATATTCACAAAAACAATGAGACAAAGGTGAAGTGTACCTCATTCAAGCTCTATTTGATTGATTCTTTAACAAAAGTGATAGAGCATGATGTTCCAGACTTAAATACAACTCTTTGAAAATGGGAAATTCATAGAGAAATTCATAAGCAATTTAATGGAATGTTCGAAAGCCAAGTGAATCTATTGTTGATCATAGGCATGAATTAAAAAAACTAAATCCAATAAGCAATCTCAATTTTTAGCCACTTTTTTCCTTATAAAATGGAAATACAAAATTGTGAGTGTATTTGAAATAGTCTTGTTGCATTAAGATGAATCGATAAAAATCAAGGTAAAATAACATACACTTTTAAAATTGAAGATGGATTAGCATAGAGAATGTTAAGTCACCACGCAGCAAAATAGTTTCAGCTAAAATACTGATTAGTAGGAAAACACCGTTAGCCAGTTAGCACTACGGAGAACTTGTAGAGCTCATCCTCAATGAGAATGGGCTTATCATCGGGTAAGAAGGAAGAATATGAAATTTCAAGTTTCTAGTAAAACCTGAAAATGAAATTTTAAATGGCTTATGAAATTTCAAATATCCTCCTCAAATGAGTTGGTATGGCAATTGACTACTTTGAACATGAGGAACAAAAGAATATCCAAGTCCAAGAACATTAATTTGCCATGCTGGCAACCACTGGAACCAAAGTCCGTAATTAATCATCATAAAAACATAAAATATTTGCAGCAACAGGAACCATTACAGATGCAGGGGGCTGGTCATCTTTATCATTGTTAGATGGCCCTTCCCAACCTTTGGTTGGGGGTTCGGGCTTGGGAACAGTGAATACCCAACCATCATTATTCTGCTGCTGTTTTTCCAGAGGCTTCTCTACTTCAGAAATTGCAAGGGTGGCCAACATAGGAAACTTGTCATTCAGTAGCCAGGGAAGGGGGCTACCTGGGCATTATGGACTGTAGAGGCCATTTAGAGCCTCACTGATTATGTATTTTGTTGCTGATATGTATTGCACTCGGTGCCATTTTTTATATGTACACCCTTACATGGTATATAGATGAGCAAACTTTGTACATTTTGTCTTTAATGGTTTGGAATCATGGTTTGAAAGCTCTAAAATAAAAAATTTCATTAAAATTTAATTATTTAATGTATTTTTTATTGAACCGAGTCGTTGAAATCAAACCGGTCCGAGTCGATCCGGTTCCGGTTCGATGTCCGAGTTGATAGGTGACCGGTTCAATGTCCGGTTCCGGTTTTAAAAACTTTAATGGTTTGGAAACATGGTTTGAAAGCTTTAAAATAAAAAAAATCATTAAAATTTAATTATTTAATGTATTTTTTATTGAACCGAGTTGTTGAAATCAAACCGGTCCAAGTCGATCCGGTTCCTGTTCGATGTCTGAGTTGATAGGTGACCGGTTCAATGTCCGGTTCCGGTTTTAAAAACTATGATTTTGATTAAGTCGTAGATGATAAAGAGATAAGAATGGGAGAAAAACTAAACTGTCAGATAAGTAAAACCAGTCACTAGACCCAAGGGTTATTTCAATCGGTTGAACCATCCACCCGAGGCATGTTGCTGACAGGGAGGCCATATGTCACAGGTTCAAATCCTGTCAAGCCCCTTGGAGCTACCAGCCGCCACTATTATAGCTGGCAGCTGAGCCGCCCTCCATCTGGATATTCTGAGGAAGATGGGGGGATCCTGAAAGGTTTTCCTTGGGGAAAAATGGTTAAGCCAACCACTGTAAGAAAGAAACCCCAAGCAGGAAAGAGATAACTGGAAACCTATGACAGTAATTCAACCAAGACTCATACTCATAAAGCCTACTTTTCATCTCATGTTCTCTTCCCGCTTCTTTTCTTGGAGATGCTTTCAGCACTCCCAATGTACACTCTTAGTTTTGTACTTGTGCAGTTTCCATGGAGATGCTTTTGCACTTTTAAGTACTCACAATGTTCACTAACTCTAGCAAAAACCCATCTAAACCTGGGTTAGCAACTCGAGGTTATAAAATTTAAGGTTGAGAACTTCAGGTTCCAATATTTGATACGCCGATCATTAGGGTGAACCCAATATATGCATCCTCGACCTTTGCAGCCTTGAGGTGCATGCCAGACCCAGGTTTAGATGAGTCTGTGCTCGTATCCATAATGTACCAAATGCACTGTTATACAAACGAGAAGTGATGGATCACCCCCTCTCTTGCCCTGGCTGTAGAATGGTGAAACCATTGTACTTTTTGCAGTGGTATTGGCCCAGTTTGGCCAATAATGAACCTTAATAACTGAATTTAAATTATTACCCCGTAAACTTCCTTTGAAGGCATTTGATATGCTCAGTCTGCCCTCTTTTGCATTCATTACAGCCTGTTGAAGAAAACTAAGAGGTATATATGACTATTTCAAGCATGTGGGTGCAGGAAAATTTGTTTGAAGGAGTTTTTATGGCTCTTGAATGCTCAGGAAAAATGCACTTCCAGCCTTAACGAAACCAGGTGTCAGCTTACTCTACAATACTTAACATTAATTTTACCTCGAAGGCATTTCCCAGCATTTATCGAGCATCGTTACATATGCAAAGATAGAGGAGCAGAGAAAGAAAGAGATACCTGGAGAAGAGTTTTGAGCACGTCAAGAGGGCAAGTGAGAGCGACTTCAGTGGCTACACCCACTCCTGCAGCGGCCGCATGTCTTGCAAAAATCTTTTCGTGTGAAAAATCTTCCATGAAGGAGGCCATCACTTCCAATCACAGTAAAGTTGGCTCTGGCTCGCTTGCATCAGAGTTACATACCTGTGTTTGTTGTCTAGTTATTGATCAAGACTGATCAAATCAATCTAACTTATTCCCTAAATCAATATGTGATTAGTCTGGACTATAATTTCTACCCTGAATCGGTAGATACTTGCAATCTTCTTTGTTTTAAAGGGAAAGGCCCATTTGTTGGGAATGTCGGGTTTGGGGATTTCAAGGGTATGCTGAAGATTTAAACTAATTTGATCTCTAAGTTTGTTTTACACATGGTTTTAATAAATCAACAAAGTGACATGAAGTATCTATACTGGTAGTCAGTTAGAATTGAATCTGGGTTTAGGTTTAGTTTTCCATGAATTACCAATTCTCCTCAATCTAAAAAATAAATAAATAAGCATATTTTTTATACTTAAATTATTAATTTATTTATTTTTCTTTTAGTAAATATAGTTATTAAGAATTAACAATAAAAAATAAAATTTAAAATTTAAAATCTTTTATTTATAAATAAGTTTTTTATATATAAATATTTAATCAAAATTAAAAATCAAAATGTTTAACAAAATATCCATATTATTAATCTATTTATAATTATGCAATATACAAATTTTTAATCATTATCCAAATAAATAATTAAAATTTAAAAACATAATGTGATACCACTATTAAAACAAGAAGCATCCCCTCTATTCAATATTTTACATCTAAACAAATTTTTAATCATTATCCAAATAAATAATTAAAATTAAAAAACATAATGTGATACCACTATTAAAACAAGAAGCATCCCCTCTATTCAATATTTTACATCTAAACAAATTAATTTCAATGGTCAAGATAGACTATATTAAAGCTTGTGCAACTATAAATTAAAAAGCAAATAAAATACACCCTTGCACGGAAGTCACCATAAGTCATTTGGTGTCCAAATAAATGCATAAATGCAAATAAATATTGAATATAAGGACTTTACCATTACATAACCACCTAAACAATACATGTCCATGCTACGAGGAGTAACTCCAAATAAACATTAATAATAAAACAATCTTAAATCTTACATTATTATTTATATAAAATTTTAAATAGTTATTGTAAGTTATATGTAAAGTTGAAATGGTCACAAAAATTTTAGTTTGTTGTTAAAGTTGATATGGTGTTTAGTTGTCCAATGCATGTTCATGTGTTGAGGATATAATGCCCACGGTAGTTTATATGAGGCATTAGTGATGTGGACTCCAAATAAACATTAATAATAAAACAATCTTAAATCTTACATTATTATTTATATAAAATTTTAAATAGTTATTGTAAGTTATATGTAAAGTTGAAATGGTCACAAAAATTTTAGTTTGTTGTTAAAGTTGATATGGTGTTTAGTTGTCCAATGCATGTTCATGTGTTGAGGATATAATGCCCACGGTAGTTTATATGAGGCATTAGTGATGTGGAGTATTGGTCATGCATGAAGCTTGTAGTAAGTTCATGTTTTGAATTTTTTCAATCGTTGTGCAATGGAGGTTGATGCTTAAACTTGGTAAACAATGTTGGTTGTGTGGTAAGCTTATGTCTTGAATTCTTTTAATCGTTGTGCAATAGAGGTTGATGCTTAAACTTGGTAAACAATGTTGGTTGTGTGGTAAGCTCATGTCTTGAATTCTTTCAATCGTTGTGCAATAGAGGTTGATGCTTAAACTTGGTAAACAATGTTGGTTGTGTAGAGGACTTTGCAGAACTTATGTTTTGATTTTCCATTATGTGTTTTTGTTGTGAATTACCCATTTGGATTCGGTGTGATTTCAGTGCATTGTTGTTTAATATGAATTATCGTTGTATACTTGATACCTAGTTGGATTATTCCTAGGGTTCAATGTCTAATATCTAATTGGATTATTCCTAAGGTTCAATATTGTATACCCAATTGGATCGTGTTTGCAAGAGGCATGGTGTTGTGGAGAAATGGGGTGTGGGAAGTTTGTGGCAGGCCCACATCTTGAATGCAAGCTCATGTCTTTAATCCCTTCAATCATTACATAGCAGAGGTTGATGTCCAAGCTTAGCAAACAACACTAGCTATGCAAAATCCATGTCTTGATTTTCCATTGCATACAACCAGTGTGAATGACCATTGTGTACAAGTTGTTTTGGTGCTCTCATTCACTATGCATAGGTCTCTGCAAAAGCAATCTCCATAGATATATTAAATCTTGGGGTAAGTCAAAAAACTATCATTACGTACATTTTGAATGCTTGGGGTTGAGATTTTTAATTTGAAAGAATTATTTTTAGTTATGTATTTGTTGTATTAAGGTATCACCTTGCATGAGTCGAGTTGGTGTAAGCTTCTAGAGTGGTGCCAATGTTATGTAACTTGCAATCATTTATGAAAGCCTGGATTTGAGTCCTTTATGTTGTTGTGTCCTAGCAGTAGCAACAACTATATTTAGTCATGATGTCGATCTGTAAATCTGAGGGAGAAAAAAAAAATCCGAGGTTTTTATTGAAGGTTGAAATGGGTTTTTGTGTGTTTGAAAAAATCTTAGCTGGCAACTGCTAAAACATGATTGAATGCTTTAGATGTATGTCTTTTGTCCCTAGCAAAGTCTGCTAGCAACTTAACTCAAAATGTTATTATTTTTCCTGGGAATGTGGCTTAATTGAGATGTTGTGTTGTGGAATAGAAAAGGGTTTATGTAGGCTCTAGTATACGTGAAAACAAAAGAGAAAAACGATGTCCACTTTTTCTGCTATTTCTTCCTCTAGCCTGGGTTAATTCCTTATGTTACTTCATGCACTAAATACATTTTGGGCCTTTAATTTTGGGTGTTTCCTGAAAAATAAAGATCAAGTTTCGTTGTAACATAGGTCTTCCAAGCTATTTAAATTATATAGCAAAGACAAACAAATTATAGGTCTTCTAAGAGAGTCAAATAATATAGCAAAGATAGTCAACTTATAGGTCTTCCCATTCCCATGGAAGAAAAATTCTTTAAGAGAGAGTTATAGAACAGAAACTAGTTTTGATTCCTAGGCTGAAAATAATATGATTGTGCAAATCACACTAGTCTAATGTGTATTATCACATGGAAATACATGAACCCTGTGGTGTTTATTTTCAATAACCTTAGCTAGATATTAAGATTGATGGACGGGGTATCATTTTGTTTGAAAATTCCTTCAGTCGAGTTTTGCAATGATGTATAAATTCATTTATGTAATTGCTTTCTCACTAAAGTCAACAATATTTTTTGTTATTTTCTTTGTTGTAAGAAGTGCCAACAATAAAGTGGAGACAACTAGGCAAGGCCCTGAATATTCAAAGGAAAATTACTTCCATGGCTCATTAAGCTTCCCTATCTTTTCCAGAAACAAAAGAAATAACATCAACAACTTGATTAGAGCACTAATTTACATGGTTTTAATTGTTATTTTTCATAGTTTTTGAAGCATTCTTTCTTTACCCATTACTTGACAAGGGAAACATTGAATGCTTGAATAGCTTTGCAATTATTTATCGAGGTCAATGATGGTTGTGTACACTTTCAAAATGCAATATAGAATTTATATGCTTCTATCTTTGCATTGATCAATGCATATATATTTGATTATTTACTTAGGAACTCAAAGGAATCTATCTGCAATCACAAGCATGAGTAGAACTCTCTAGGAGGCTTTTGAGTTAAACCAAAGATTGAACCTAGACCAAAGTATGATTATAAAAATTCGTTATCTTTGATTTTTATATTTATTGCTCAGGTAATCAGTTACTACTAGGGTCTTAGTTTAGTAGTATTACCTAATATAAAATCTAGGAGTATGCACCCCACTAGTGCAACAATCAGTTTCTAGGGTCATACTTTAGTGATAGAATACTACTTTGTCGGGGCCATGTATGAAATGAAATTATAATTAGCATGAGCATCTAATTTGAACCAAATGACTACCGTACTTAAGTTGTTTTACAAGTTCAACTCTAGAAATAAAAAAAAATAGATTTATAGGAAAATATATTTACTACAATGACAACAAATCATCATTTCAAATTATCACTAGGAAACATGTTTTCAAAGCATTGAAAACATAGTTAGTTTCTAATAATGCTTTCATAGAATGCAAACATTCACTAATGTTCATTTTACAAAATGTCCCTAGAAGAAGTAGAAGTAGGAGCTTAGATCACATTGTCTTAGAGAATGTCGTGCACGGAAACTACGAACTAGAGGAAGCATAATTATATCATTGTATAACTTTTTCAAGCAATGTTGATGGTCAATTTATATATATCTTCTTTATTGCAAAGTTAACATAAAATAGTATTGACATTTAATTATCAACCTGGGTTTCATATTTTACTTGTGAAATGCCAATGCACAATATATGCAACATTAGGTAATTTGTAGTGTTTGATGAAATATGCTTAATGCTAATTAAATGTATTTGATACTTCTTTTGAAGTGAAATCAATTATTTTATGTGTAACTTAAATTATTGTTTTATCTTATCTAACTAAGGCAAAAATATAATTATTGTGAATTTTAAAGAATGGATTTTAAGAATTTAATTTTTAACTAATGAAAGATTGTAAATCAACTTCACAACTACTACAATTTCATCATTGAGTTATATCCTACTTTATCCACAATTGTTGAAATATCAAGCCGCATTCAGTTATTCAATCCTCGAGATTTGAACCGTCTTGCAACAATGATTTGTTTTGGTATATTTGAGATACAACTTAGTTAATGATTGTTTGAATTGGAAATTGGTAATTGAATATCAAATCTACACACAACACTCGATGACTAAAAATAAATTATCAAGCAACAAATCAAATAACAATTGTGAAACATAAATGAAAATAAAAAAATAAAACTTGAACAACAAATAAAAGAATGGACAACAATGTACCAAAACATGGGGGCCTTCCTTTTCTAGAACAAGTTGTTGGAAATTATGAAATTACTACAAAGAGATCAAACACATGCCAAATTGACTCTAGAAATGTATTGTATTACTCTTAAAAAAAAAAATGAAATTCCTTTTACAACATATGAAACTAACCCAAAATGTATTGGATTATTCTCTCTAACCCCGCCCTTTTGTAGAGGCGGATGGTTCTTTTATACAATGTTTTTTTTAACAAAATGCTCAACAAGATGCATCAAAATCGTTTTTGCTTCCCAGTTGTCAAAACAGAGATCTAAAAAATATGTAGATCTGTTGTAGATTGAGAGAAACGCTCTGCAGTTGTTATCCAAGGCGAAATGGGTTGTGGGGCATCTAGAATGTCTTTTTTTTACCAAGCTATGTCACCATATCGACCGTGGCTACAAAAATGCCTTTGAGACAACTAGAAAAACGATTTAGAACATGTGGGTTGTAGAAATTCACCCCTTTAATATTTAAAAACGAATTTGGCATCTGTGGATGTTGAAACTTCCCACGACCTATTGTTGGAGTCTCGTTGGAAGATCTGAACATGATGAGGAATTTGTTGATGAATTTTTATGCGGTCTAGGTGTTGTTGTCCGCACTCTCGGAGCTGGTATTTGACATCTAGTTGTGCTTTTACTATAAAACTCGAGAGCTAAATTCCTTGATTTGACCAGCCTATATATGATGGTTTGATCTTTGGTGGAAAACAAACCATCTCCTTGAAATATGGAACGTAGCCATGTTGTCTTTTTCCTCCTTCTTGTTGCGCTATTATGAGAACAAATCACTGCTACAAGTTCCAAAATATCTTGAAGTAGGCAAAGTTAAATATTTTTCAATTAATCTTTTGGCATTTTTTAACTACCAAAAATTAGGAGAACTTTAATAAAACAACCCATTTTACCTTGATTCCTCCTTTTTAGCTTTTACCCTATATAAGGCATGGAAAGTGATAATAGATGGTTATTTCTGGCAAAAATGGTGAAGGAAAGAAGGGGAAAATGATCATTTAGCAATCAAAATGATGCTAATTTAGTAACCCAACAAATTTCATGTAGAATAACTACATTATTGTCTCAATGACTTATAGCAACAATGAGATCTCTCTCTCTCTAGAGCCCCCTCGACAAGGGTTCAGGGGCAACGCTCTTGAAAATATATATATTTTTAAATGCCTTGTAAAATATTGTATTTTCATAGTCAATCTAGTCCATTCATTATTAGGTCATAGATTTGATGGTAGAGGTTATGTTGGTACCTTTTTCCCTAGAAGGCAATCCTCCTTTTAAGAGGGCATTGCATTGTGGTTGTGTATTGTGAGAGATTGTATTGTGACTAATAGAGGAGTCCGAGAGAGAGTGAAGAGAAGGTTGCAACGGATGTGTTGTAGGTGTTATCCTTTCATTTTGATAGACGGAATAAAGGAAGGACCAATTCTTTCTCCGTGGACATAACCCATATCGAGTGAACCACGTATATCAATGTCTCTCATTGTGTTCTTTTGTGTTTTATTTTTGCATTTATTTAGTTTTTTTATTGCTTCACGATCCTATTCCTAACAATTGGTATCAGAGTCGAAGGTCTATTTTGTTAATAAACACACAAGAAGGAGGATTCTTGGTTCAAGTGGGAGTAATGACGAAAGAAGGCAAGTTTAGGATAGAGAAGTTTAACAACCAAAACTACCAACTATGGAAGATGCAAATGTAATATTATCTATATCAAAAGAATATTTTCCTACCATTGGGTGGAATAACAAAGAATCCAAGGACTATGAAGGACAAAGAATGTGAGGTTCTTGACAAAAAGGCACTGGGAGCAATATGGTTATGTCTGGTAGGTTGGTAGCATCAGTGGCTTTCAACATTTCAAAAGAAAAGACAATGGAAGATCTAATGAAGGCATTGGCTAAACTGTATGGAAAACCCTTAGCCTTCAATAGGGTATTTCTTATGAAGTGTTTATTTAATATGAAGATGTCAAAAGGTGGGTCTGTTGCTGATCACTTAAATGAGTTTAACACAGTCACTAGTCGGTTGAGTTTAACACAGTCACTAGTAGGAGTAAACTTTGATGATGAGGTTAGGGCTCTTTTGATTTTGTACTCATTGCCAGAAAGTTGGAATGGCTTGATCATGGTTGTGAGTAATTTTGTCTCCGGTTCAAACTCTTTAAAGTTTGATGATGTTATTGGTGTTATCCTTAGCGAGGAAATGTGATAGAAAAGCATGGGTGAGACATAAGGTAATGCTTTGACTGTGGAGAACAGGGGAAGACAAAGGGAGAGAGTAAAGAGCCCAAGGAATCATGGGAAGTCTAAGAAGGGTAGATCCAAATCCAGAGGAAAATTGTAGTGTTGACGTTGCAGGAAGAAAGGACACTTGA
>ML858856.1:0-16892 GCA_009831015.1 Picea engelmannii | reverse complement strand
TGACTGAAGCAGTTATACAAGAAAATGGCAGCACTGTGGAAGAACTCATGAACAGGAGTTCATGAATTTTTCTGACCTGAGGAGTCTGATGCAGGAGCATAAGCTCACAGTTCTAGAAGATCTATGGTTGTTGAGAGTCAAAGTCAAATTTTACTAAAGAGAGTGGGTGCTCTTAAATTTACTGTGTTGTATTTAGTTCAAATTGAATAAATTGTCAAAGGATCTCGAATCCTAACAATGTAATAGTTGTAGGAGAAGTTCGGATTACAAGCAGAAATTGTAGGATCTAAGTGGATTCGATCCATACTTTGTGGATCTGAAAACCTAAGTTTTGAATTATATTTAAGCAAACTAAGTTCGATTGTAAAAGGAGAGGACAAGAGAGACAGGAGTAAGGCGGAGAGAATGCATGGAATAGTTGCAGAGGAGAGAAAGAATTCATCAATAAATTTTTCTTTTATTGTGCAACATTCTGTTGTGTGAGAAACCTTATTCGTCTGTGTGTAATTATGATGTCTTTGTTCTCATATGATCTGTCAATATTGTTTTAAATAATCCCTGGAATCGAATCCATACTGTAATTCATTATGTAAGTGTTGTGATCGACGGTGGAAAGTAGAGCGGAATCCGAAGGGGTCAAGGATCAACGGTGCCAATCATCCAGAGACGGACGACCAAGATCGGAGCGGAATCAAACAACAAAGAGGCGACGGTCCAGATCGCAGCGGAAAATGGAGCGTTCAAACTCCGATGCAGTTGGTGATTTCCGTTGAGGCCACGTGTCCATCGGTGTATGGAAGCGGAGATTGAAGGTAAGTACGAAAAAGTGTCAGTGGTGTTCTCCGTTGGGTTATGGTCATGTCGTATGGTTGTAAGGTGTTTAGTAATATTTCCGTTGGGTGCTAGCAAAACGAAAAGTGTTTAATCCGCCAATTAAAGAGGAGTCTTATCAAATGGAATAAAATTGCCAAGTATAGCGACAGATAGCTAAATTTAGCTCTGTCAAACAGTTTCACTAACACCAATTGCATTATAATGCTTCTTCAATATCCTGATTTTTTACAGAGTAATCCACTAGCCAGTCATTTATGGCGTCCTCATCATATTCAATTATACCATAGAATTTTTCAATTGCTTTAAAAATCTCAACTTGTTCATCAAACTATTGTTTTATTAGGAACGAGTTGAGAATCAACTTGGGATCTTGGACTTCGTTAGTGATTCCAGCTAGCTCCACCTCCGTGAACCTTTTGAATAGTTCTTATCTCCTTGTAATGGCTTGGTTGCATGCTTAAACAATGTTATTCAAGTTCTTTATGTTTTCTTTCCAACATGCATTCAACTTCTTGATTCGACTTGGAGAGGAAAGGTCCTCCTCTCTTCTCTTTAGCTCTGACATGTTGGAAATTTTAACACCAAAGAGTACCATGACATCAAGGTAAAAGCCTTCTTCATTTTTTAGGCTAGCCTGTAAATACTCATGGAAGGAATGCGCCCTCAAGCCAAAACAAATCATGTTCTTTGAAATTTCCCAACATTCTGTGATTAGTGCCATTCTTTTATTGATATTATTCTCCACATAGCCCCTAGCTAACGTGAGAAAGCTTGAGGATCCCTTCAATTTAGCAGCGGGCATGGTGGGTCCAACCATTGCCAAAGGGTTGGAAATAAATGGAAGAGGCATCAAAGTCTCTTCTAGTTCCTTAATTATTTCCTTCAACTTTATATTTTCTTCTTCGAGACCACCAATGAAGTTGTCCAATGCATCGTTGGTTGCTCTATGGATTTTGGAAATCTGGGAAGGCCTCATATTTATTAGGTTAACCTCTAAACGAGAATTCCCCTTTTTATTCTTCACATCACTCTTCTCAATAATTAATTTCTTCGATCTGCTATCAAAGAAATTTCTCTAAAATACAAATAGCTCTTCTTCATTGAAGGTATCATTCTCAACAATTTCCAACAAAGGATTGTGGTGGACCATGCCTCATGGTTGATCAATGTTAGGAAACATTTTCTCTATGTCAGACTCGAGCTCCATATCTTCAAGGGAGAACTTGTTGATGTAATTTTTTTCGTGATGCTCTTCTTTTTCTTGTACAATATTCTTCCTTTTCTTCCTTGGAGATATTTTATGTGAGCTTTCGATTTTTCCTTGAGGGGGGTTCTAGTCTCCTCATCTGCCTGAACTACTTTGATCACTTTTCTAGATGGGTGGGCCACTGGAGAACTGCTCCAAGATGTTTTAATCTTGGGAGTGTCAATTGGGGACTGGGAAATCTTCTCGTTGGGACCCTTTCCTTTATGTATTCAAAATTGATTGGTACTGAGTATCGTCTCTAATTCGCCAGTAGTGTGAATAGGGGCGCCCAAGTTATTATCTTCTTCTTATCCTAGAATAGTGTGGATAAATGAATTGCTAAAACCAACTGTTAACATATGTTCCACAAAAATTATGTTAGGGTCAAACCCTTTTATCCTTTCAACATACTTGAGCTTCAGGTTGTGGAAGTGGTTTGCAAATTCATCGATTTTGTTCATATTTTTGAATACAAGGTCCCCAATTTTCCAAGGCAATGATATAAATTGTTTATTTTGTTTCTCATGAAAAAAGTGTAACCAAAAATTATATTTCCTTGCAACTTCTGTAATGAACATTATGTCGGATATATGGCATGGAAGGAAGGAGGGATTTTCCTTAGAACTGAAAAATCCCGATAACATTATAATTCTCCATTTGCTCCAAGGTTCCCTTTTTATCCAAGAATTTACTTTCCTGGGAAGAAATTCTTGGAGTATCTTTTCCAACCAAAAATCTTTTAAGAACCGAGACAATTTCGTTGAAAAATTCATAAAAATGCAAGGAAGCTTTGTGCCTCCATAACGATTGGTACCAAAAGGTCACTGGATCAAATTCACAATTGACCTTCTTCCAAATAAACAGTTTACGAAATTGATAGAAATGTGCTATCGTGAATACCAAATAATATGCCATAAAGATTTTCTTATCCTTTTTGTATTGTGATAATTGGGAAGAGATTTTAATGGAAATGAATTTTCCCCAATCAATAATGGCTTGCTCCTTTACAATGAAATATAATATACAAATAATCATACTAGAAATACTAGCAGTATTTTCTTGGTCGGTCACTCTAGAAAATAACCAAGAAATTTCCTGAAAGGTTTTTTTGAATGAGTTGACCTGCAAACTAGTAATATCTTCAGGTATGGCTACTGTATTCTCCAAAAATTCAGGAAAGAGGTCCAGGCTGTTGTCATGCTTTTTCAAGAAGTCCTTGCAATCTTCACCTTTGAAGGTGAGTGTTGGCTCTGGGAGTTTTATCATTTTATGGAACACTTGAGGTGAAAGTAAGATGAGAGAATGATATTGAAGTTGAATAATCTGTTGAATTGGTATATATTTCTCAGCGCACCAGGAAACCAGTTCCTTATAGTCAAAAAATTTAGGAACACAGCCTGCATGAGAAATTACAGACATCCAAATTACTTCCTTCTGTGCAGAAGGGGGCGAATAGTAAGAACACACTCTAGACCACTTAAAGTTCTGGTCCTCACACTCAAAAATGTTCAAAGTATCTATGTAAAACTGATGTCAAACTGTTTCTACCATAAGTTGAAGAGAGCGTTCTTTTAATCCAGATAATATTTGAAATGAGTGCTTGAGAGATATAATATAATCTTCCAAAAATCATGCTTTAATGTGGTTTTAATAAGCAATCTCCTCGATCCCCTCGCTTATTAATGATGATATTCACGGGACCTGCATGATGATTTATTAGCATTAAACCATACTAAATACATATTGGGAAAGGTGTGAAGGTGGCAGGGATGGACGAGAACAATTAGGATTTGGGAATTTTGTGAACATGCCAACCCGGGAACCAGGGAACCCACGATTGCAAAAGGTAGAAAATTGGATAAGTGTTGTAATGCGGTTGGTCGGATTCAATATAGGATATATGAGATACTTATGAGATGGGGGAGTCTGGTAGTCAAAATGTAGGTCACGGATCTCTTGGATGCAAAATGTATCTCACAGAATATGGGATATGAAAGATTGAACCTGGGAACCCGCGACTACAGAAACGGCTAAGCATAGGATAAGGTGGCGGTCGGTTGAACTCACGATGTGGGAGTATTTATGGAGATGAGGGTATGCGAACCCATGAACCCACCGATTTTGGAAAAATGACTAAGTATAGTAACTAGAAACAGAGAATAGAAGGGAGAAAAGAAAAGGGGAATTTGGGTAAGTATAGAAGAAGGAAAAGAAAGGGACAAAACAAACTGGGAAAATAGAGAAGGGGAGGGAAATTTCAAAAGCCATAATTGATCTTAACAATTGGCTCCAAATGTGGGACGATAACCCCCTGTGGGTTGTCAAAAATCCAGAATCTCTCATGACCAAGTGCTTCCGCCCATTGGGCTATGGATTCAGAGTAAGAATATATAAACTAATAAAATAAAATTATGTACAATGAGAATGAGAAAGTCTTAGGAGAAGAAACCCTTCAAATGTTTCCTATTGAAAGGAAGCATTACTATTTTACCCTTCATGTCTTGGAGCATATAGGAGTTAAAACCCAAGATCTTCTCGACAACGTATGGTCCGATCCACAGTGCTTCCAAATTTGTATGCATCGACGATTTCTCCTTGGTCTTGTTCCAAAGTAACACTAGCTCTCCCTTATGGAAATTTTTTACAGTTCTGTTCTGATCAAAATATATTTTGATACTCTGTTGCCTCTTAGAAGCTCGATTCAGGGCTTTGCTTCATTCTTCTTCCAACTTCAAAAACTAGTTGATTCTCCTTTGGATGGGTGAACTATCTTCTATATCTTTTGTATTAACCACGAAAGTAAATGCATTGAGTTCAAGGCTAATTGGCATCTTTGCTTCTTTCCCATAAACCAATGTACAAAGGGACATCCTAGTGCTATCCTTTGGAGTCGTTCTGCTTGCCCATAATGCATATCTTAGTTTCATATGCCAATTCCTTTGGTTCTTGTCTATGTTTTCCTTCAGTATCTAGATAAGTGTTTTGTTTGTGGATTTAGCAAGGTCATTACCTTATGGATAATAATTCGATGATTGACCCATGATAATTCCATATTCTTAGCAAAAATCTATAAACTTTGACCCGATGAAAATCGAACCATTATCTATGATAAATTTATCTGGGACACCAAATCGCGACAAAATATTATCTTTGAGGGACTTAATTAGCTCTTCAGAATCAACCTTCTTTAATTCCACTGCTTCCGACCATTTCATGAAATTATCTGTAGTCGTGAGAATGTACATATGTCCCTTGCTAGACTTCGGATTAATTGGCCCAACAACATCAAGTCCCCATTGAGAGAATGGTTTTTTCTATAATTACGAGTTGTAAAGGCATCACAGATCTCTTCATTTTTCCTAAAAAGTGTTGGCACGATACACACTTCCTTATCATGGTATACGAGTCTTTGAACATTGATGGCCAGTAGAATCCAACCCTTATTATCTTGTGGGCGGTGGGAGTAGGTGCAAAGTGTCCACCGCATATTCCTTCATGGAATTCTCTTATCAATTCTTGGGCACGGTTTTCATCAATGCATCTTAATAGTATACCATCATAATTTCTCCTGAGCAGTATATCAACAATCAACACATATTGATTTTTCTTCATCTTCAATGTTCTTCGCTCCTTGGAGTTCATAGTAATAGGGAATTTCCTGGACCTTAAGTAGAATATAATATCTATGTTCCAATATTAATCAGCTAATGGTTCTCCCACTGAAATTGAAATCATTCCATCCACAGAATCACCATTCGCGATGAGCTTGCATAAACCTTGTCCTTTGATAGATTTTAAAGGTTTAATCTTGATATCATATTCTTGTATCTTTTCCAGCCAGATATCCCACTTTCCTTCTCTCAATTGTTGATTCAGAAGCATCTTTACTGGTGATGAAGGGACATAAGAAATAACATGAGATTTCAATATGTACGTTTGAAAATGCGCTATCATTTTTACAAGAGTCGAAGCTTGATTTTCCAGTTCTGAATACCTCAACTCATAGTCATGTAGGGTTTTTCTCATGAAACTTATTGGGAGTTCTTCTCCTTTGGTATTCTTCTGAGTAAGAACATATGCAACAATCGTCTCTATAGAAAATGAATATATGATGAAATCCCTTTGAAAATCTAGACTAATTAGGACTGGAGTTGTGGTCATTTATCCTTTGATATTATTGAAAGCCTCTTGAGTACCCATTGTCCATTTGAACCTCTGCTCCCTTTTCAACAACAAATTGATCGGCTTTACAATACTTGCATATTCAGGAACGAATCTTCGCACAAAATTGATCTTGCCGAAAAATGATTGGACTCCCTTCATGGATGTTGGGGGGTTGAGATTATTTGTTGCTTTAACTCTTTCTAGATCTATGTAAATCCCTTCCTTGCACGCAATGTGGCCTAACAGTTTTCCTTGAGTTACAATGAACAAGTATTTCTTTGGATTTAGAGAGACACCATATAGTCTGCATCTTTCAAAAACTGTTCTCAAATGATGGATATGATCACACCTTGTTTTTGAATGAACTATCAAATCATCTTGATATTCTGCCATAAATTTTCCTATCAAACCGCTAAATGCATGATGCATGGCCCTCTGGAATGTGGCTCCAACATTCTTTAAACCAAAGGGCATTCTAGCATATGCATATGTCTCCTAAGTTGTGATAAATGTCGTCTTTTCCCTATCTTCCTCGGCCACCAAGACTTGGTTATATCCAGAAAAACCATCCAACACGGTCATGCATGATGATCCGGTGACTTGTTGGAGGAGGGATTCCATATTAGGTAAAGGAAAGTTATCCTTTATGCTTGCTCTGTTAAGGTCTCTGAAGTCAACACACATCCAAATTTCCCTGATCTTTTTTCTTACAATCACAGGATTTGAAATCCAATTGGAGTGTCTAATGAGATAAATTATTCATTCCTTCTTCAATTTCTCCAATTCAATATTTACTAGAGGTTTCAGTTTGGGATTCATCATCCTTATTTTTTTCTTCACTGGCTTTGCTTCTTCCCTCAAAGGAATGATATGCTAGAATATATTTTTATCATGAGCTTTCGAATCATCATAGGTCCAAGTGAACACATCAATGTATTATTTGAACAAGGAAACATATTGATAAACTTCCTCAGTGGTGAAATCAAATCCCAAGTTGACATATGGGAACTATCAGTTCCAATATTGACCTTTCTTGTCTCTTGCACTTTTTGAACTGAAACTTCTTCAAGGAGATTCTTAGCATGATCATATTTCGTAAAAACAGATTCGGATTGTATACAATCTTTGGTGACAGCATATGAGTGATCATCTTCATCATCATCATCATCGTTCAACAAAAAAAATTCCAACTGTTCATCATTCTCAAATACTTGCAAATATTCAATGTTATCGGGCATGACCGGTCGGAAAGCTCTTTCTACTTGGAAAGACGTTTTGCTTTGGATATTTCCTGGGTTTGACAATGAGGCCTCCAAGGATAATGAATCTTCCTTGTGATTCTTTTCCCTTGGAATGAAATAAATGTTGAAGGAACTAAAAGATTCCATCAATTCGTTAACTCTTTTGAAATATAACTTAAGTATTTCCTTCTTGATTTTATACTTCTGGGTGACATGATTAATAACCAACTCTGAATCGCCAGTTACAATTAGATTCTCTATTTTCATTTGTCATGCAAGGATCATCTCCCGAATCAAAGATTCATACTCTGCCTCGTTATTAGTTCATAAAAACTCCAGTCTTACAACATGAGGATGCATAATCTTACTTGTGTTGGAGAAATTTATATTTTCGACACACTAGTTCAGTGGGAGTTAACTGACTAGTTCTATTTTAGACTTTCTAATCTTAGAAGATCACTATTATGCATGTATTCCTAATTATAGGATGTCATTGCCTATATGAGTGAAGATCACTCACTCATTGATTAGATCATAATATGCATTGATTCTCATTATTCATTGTGTATATATCTTCCTTTTCTTGATACGTTTTGTTTGTGTATGCTTTAGTTAGATCTCATGTGCAGGTTTCCATGAAACACTGACATGGTATCAGAGCTATGCTACTTGGAGCAAGCCAGACAAGCCAAATAATAAGGAAAATCGGAGTTTCAGCGAGCTAAATCTGTGGTCGTACCTTTCAGCAGTTATTTCTCCAAAAGTATTAATTTTTTAAGGCAACAACTCGCGTGGGAAGTAAATCGACCCATTATGCAAGTGGGTTTTCAACCATTTTGGCGAGATTCCTCACCATTTTCTCAGAAAGTAAGTCGCAAGATAGTCTCCTAAAAATGATACGAATCTGTGGCCGTACCTTTATATAGTGATTGCTCCCAACATATTAAGTTTTTGAGGAAACGACTCGCATAAAGAGTAAAGAACCATTCTACAAGTGGGTTTTCAACCATTTGGCGAGATTCCTCACCGTTTGCTCAAAAAGTAAGCCGCAAGATAGCCTCATGAAAATGATATGAATCTGTGGTCGTACCTTTCTAAAACGATTGCTCCCAAAATATTAATTTATTGAGGAAACGGCTTGTGTGAGAAGTAAATCGACCCATTATGCAAGTGGTTTTTCAATCATTTGGAGAGATTCCTCATTGTTTGCTCAGAAAGTAAGTCGGAAGATCATCTCCTGAAACTGATACGAATTTTCACTTAAAGTGCCCTTTCTGCTGTGATTTCTTAATTTTTCACTTGCAGATTGAGAGTAAATTTTTAGGGGTTCTTAGAAACAGTGGGAGAGATGCATAGGAAAACTATTGTAAAGTCAAACTTGGTGGTAATACTCACACCATAAAATTATTTTGATTGGAATCCCAAGGAAAAATTCCAACTCAGAAGGAAAGGACTGTATAATTTGATGATGGCGACAAAAACATAACCTACATCAACGATTGAAAAGATGAGATGGGTGAACTGTAAGGATGAAGCCACATGACTACTTCTTGAGTTAATCTCCACTGATCTATGGTTTCATGTTGCCATATGCAAGACTCCAAACGAGATCTAGACCACCTTGGAAGGACTCTTTGGAAAGCAGGATGAGATGCAAGGTTACATGCTTGAGGTAGAGTTGAATACCGTAAACCCTAAAAGTTTTGATAATATACAAGAATTTTTTACTAAATTTAAATATTTGCTATTTATCTTGGGTGAATGTGGTATTGATAAGTCTACACAAGAGAAACAACTTATTCTAACAATCTTGGCCAAGCTAGGACCAGAATACGTTGTATATGTCTCCAATTTCCATTCTGGTAGATGTCTTTTTGGAACAAATTGGAAAATGCCTATGTTGGCTCAGTTCATTGAGTCTCTTACACAAGAGCAGACAAAACTCATACATATGGGCCTCATGAAAGATCCAAAATCACATGCACTCACCATGCATGATGGAAAAGGACCATCCAAACAGAATGGGAAGGAGGGATATTCCAAACCCTTTAATGATTCTTCAGGTTCCAAAGACTCTTCAGATTACAAGAAGAATAAGAAGGGAAAGCAGTGCACTTACTGCAATAAATCGAATCATGAAGAATCCACATGCATGAAGAAACAGATTGATCTTATGGCACATGCACTTCAACAGAACAACCTTGGAAACTTCATTCCATAGGGAGTCAAGAAGCAGAAGGAAGAAGATCCTTCTCCTAAGAAAGGTAATCATCATGCTCTGATTGCAATTAATTCCTCATCTGATTCATGGATTATAGATTCTGGTGCATCCTATCAGAATGGAAGTGAAAGAGGAAGTTTTCTCTTCTTTGAGTCCATGCTCAAGACCCCCTATTCTCATGGGGGATGATACTCTAGTGGTAGTAGCAGGAGTAGGGAGAGTGGAACTCCATAATGGCAGTTTGAGAATGTTCTACATGTTCCAAAGATTTATATGAATCTGCTCTCAGTTTATCAGATCACTCAAAAAGGTAAAAAGGTTGAATTTACATCAGATTCAGTTTCACTAATTGGCATCCATGGCAATTCCATTATTGCAATTGGTGAGGTGGATCACAATTCAAGGTTGTATAAATTCACTAAGTTTTCTGACGATGAATCCTCTATTCTACTTACACATAAGGAGAGTACTTTGCATGCACCTACAGTGAAACATGCATATACTCTTGTTCTTCCATGAGTTTCAAACAACATATATGATTCCATACACTCAGATTTTTTACATGGAAATAAGCAGGTAGTACAACCAGATAAGAAGCCAACGCCGAAGCTTCAGCAGATGCCCAAGAAGACACAGACCACACTTCAGGAAGAAGACAACCTTGTAGGGAATCTATTGGATTCGAGGAGGACTCGATCTCAGCATGAGGAGCCTTCTCATGTATTTTCAGCTTCATAACATGTGATTCCCATGCATTGTTATATGGTTCAATCTATTGATCCGCATACCTACAATAAGGATGTGGGAAATCCATTATGGAAAGAAGCCATGCAGAAGGAGTATGACTCACTCCTACAGAACCAAATTTGGAATCTGGTTCCACTTCCACCAGAAAGGAATATTTTTAGGTACGGATGGGTCCATAGGATCAAGAGGTACAACTCCCGACATGTTGCCAAAGGAATTCATCAGATCCATACATATTTCTAGACCTTCATGAAGACTTTTAGTGAGCCGAAGTTTCAGACTTTGTGGGATCATCTTGTAGTGAAGAACACAGTTGCCTAGCAGTTGCCATTTTCTTCTTTTGATACATTATCTTTTGAGGGGGGGGGTTGTTCCCACGTGGTTTTCTCTCTTTCCTCATTTTTATTCAGTGTTCATTAGTTTCATTGTACTTGAGTACCTAAAATGGCCTAGTAGACAAGACTCATTCTTACTCCATAGTGATGATCATGGGGGGTGTTGCAGAAATTTATATTTTCGGCACACTAGTTCAGTGAGAGTAACACTAGTTCAATGGGAGTTAGCTAACTAGTTCTATTTTAGACTTTCTAATCTTAGACCATCACTATTATACATGTATTCCTAATTATAGGATTTCATTGCCTATATGAGTGAAGATCACTCACTCATTGATTAGATCATAGTATGCATTGATTCTCATTATTCACTGTGTATCTCTCTTCCTTTTCTTGATAAGATTTGCTTGTGTATGCTTTAGCTAGATATCATGTGCAGGTTTCCATGAAAAAATGACAACTTGGACTCATAAGAAAAATTCCAACTCCATTCCCAGACCTTGAACATGCTCCATCGAATGACATCCTCCTGTAGCCTTCAAACATACATTCTTGATTCTCCACGTCTTGATATTTCTCTAGGCTTTTGTTATGCTCTATGTCTAGGATACCATAGTTTCTAATCCTGGCATCTATATAATCCTCCATTAATTCATTATCCTTCTTCTTGAAAGTGTTAGCACTGAAAGTCACCCCCAGATTGCGGGAAGATGAGCCCATTACCCATCAAAGTTTTTTGGTGGATGTTTGATTTATGTGAGTGGAGGTCAAAGGGGGGAAACTCAATACAAGAATGATATCAACACAAAACTGGACAAGTAATGCACAAGGAAGTGAGGGCCACAACTAACTTCAGTTGGTGAATTGAGTTTAAGTGTGAGCAGAGGGGAGACTTAGTGAGAAATGTGGACAAGACTGATATGGGCATCATGCCTTCAAGCAACTTGGAGAAGAAAAACTCAAACTCAAGATCACTCTTAAGCTCAAGCTTCAGACACTAAAATATGTCCAAACAACATAGTCACAACAACACAATGATCAAACCTACATCACCATGTAGCTACAACAACTTGACTGGATCCTCCATTCAGTGTAAGAGGGGAAAAGAACACAAGGAAGCTGACTAAAACCGGTCACGATACCACTGCAATCAAACCTACATTACAACAGCATAACAACCCTCGACTAGATCCTCCATGCCCAAGTTTTTTAGCACAATTTTTACAAATAGATGAAAAGAGGTTGACTTCTATTAATCTGAAAGTCTCAAATCCGATACATAACCAGAGAAAAATTATGGCATAAAAACATTACAAAATAGGGAGCTCTGCTCAACCAGTTGACGACCTTAACAAAATATTAAAACTGAGCATATCTACTCAGAACTACACACGGCCCCCAGGGACACGATCAGACCATTGCATTCAAAGTTTGATGTCTTCGTCTTCTTCTGTTAGACTGTGCATGTCTTTCTTTTTCAGACGCAAATTAAACCAGTATGGGTTTGTAGGAAAATTTGTACACATGGGAGCTCTAGGCTGTCAGTATGTTTCCACGACCAGTCTTCCATGCTTTCCATTTATCGGGTGAAACGAGGTTTTACCCACCATCCCTGTTTTCATTAACTACTTTCCTCGGGATCAAGACGGGCTTGACGCCGAAGGAACTTCTAGGCGTTGCCAAATTCTCTTTGAGTTCACCCGACACTTTGAAAATATGATGGTCTCACTCTGTAACAAACACAGGCATCCTCGGCCTTTGACGCAGAACTCGTGAAATCTACGCCCCTTCCTTCGTGCTCCCAAATCTCCTGGTGCCAACTTCTCCTTCACCGCACTTTTCCTACATGCGAACTCAGTCCATGACCCTGGGATTAGCTCCAAAGGCACTTCAGGATTTCTCCCCTAGGATATTTTTATAACACTAGACCACAGACTTCCCGATGCTCGCTTTGACAAAATCACCTAACTCGGATTGACATCTGGATCTTCTTTGCATCTGACGATTGTGATTTATTCCTTGGAACCCCGAGCTACCAGCTCCACGTGACGAGCGCTCACCTTTCTTTCTGGACCCACTTCCATGTGACCTTGGGTTGTGACCCTGGGCCCACTCTTAAGTGCTTCATGAGTTCGTGCTACGCGAACTTGCACTGTGCTCCATTCCCAAAACTCTGATTCACAAAACCGCAAACCCACCGATCTTGCACCACGTGTCCCTCTGAAATGGACGGTCCAGATTGACTCGCGAGTCTGCACCTCACGAGTTCTAACAACTCTGCCCTTTGACCTTTCCTCCCTATGAGTTAGCAAAATGTTAATACTGCGCCACGCGTCCTGCTGGATCAGACAACCCATGCTAATTTCGGGTTTCGTGAGTTCAGACCTTTGATATAGGGATTTTCCCTGGTGCTAATCCTTGAGCCACACACGGACTCTGAACAACTGCAAACTGCCGATATGGACGGCCTGATGGGATCTCTGCCTTTAAAAAATAAACTCGTATGTTGGCTTGATTCAAGCCTGGAACGAGTCGCTTCTAAGTTTTGTGTTATGTGCTCATGGTTGTGGATGAGGAAACAAAGGCTTAGACGAATGAATGCGGGCTCGAGAAAACAGAAGGATCAGTGATAGAGGAAAAGGAGACAGGTGTTCACCTTCAGCTAAATACAGTAAGGCTCTGGGCCGAGATCTCTAGGTAAGACAGCAAGGGAAAACTAGGACTTTCATACAAAAGGGGCAACATAATAGATTTACCAGCCGAAGGGAAAACTTAAGGACCTGGCCCATGAAAAAGAAAGAGGAAAATAGGGCAAGACATAGACTCAAGTATTAACGAAACATACCTATGGCTCTTGACAATATTATGTGATAACATTTTGTCTCCACAGGGGATGGCATGCTCCTTGCGAGCTGCCAAGAACAAGTAGTTCCAGTGCCTTAGTTGTTGGGTTATGGAGTCTCTTATTAAAATAAAAAGTAAAACTAAAAACAAAAAGGGGGTTGTATTTACAATGGTGGTACATCGGTCATGGCCTAAACAAATTATTTCTTGAGAAAATGCCCATTGACAGGGCCACCCAAAACCTCAGAATCCTCTAAGTTCAGAAAAACCTCACAAATATTGAAGGGGCCAATCCACAAGGCTTCAAATTTATCATGTTTTCCCTTGTCTTTCTTAGGTGCATCCCATTTGAGCACCAGATCCCCCAACTGGAAATTTTCCTTGCTTGCGCTCTTGTCAAAAGCTTATTTTATTTTCTGCTTATGGTCATGTGCTTTATCAAGAAGTTGCTCCCTGGTCTGCTGCACTTCCACCAACTGCAGTATCCTCCTGACCATGTCATCAGGTTCTCCTTGGTAGTCCTGGAGGAACTTTGCCACAAGCAAAGCAAGCTGAGCAAGAAATATTGCCTCGATTCCATACACTAGTTGGAAAGGAGAAATGCATGGTGATCCTTTTGTGGTAACTCTGTCAACCCACAATGAAAACTTCAGCGTTGAATCCAAAGCTTTCTTATTGTCTTCTAATAGTCTTTTGATGATATTTACGAGGCTCTTGTTAGAAGACTCTTATAAACCATTTCCCTAAGGGTAGTAGGGAGTAGCATGGACTAGTGTGATCCCATACTGCTCACAGAAGTTAATTAATGGCTTAGCTCTGAAAGAGGCAACATTGTCTGTGACAATCCTGCTTGGACAGCCAAATCTAGATATGATGTCTTCAAGGAAATTTATGATCACCTTGTGGGAGGCACTCCTTGTACGGATGGCTTCTATAAATTTGGTAAAATAATCAGTGGCGGTCAAAATCCACCTATGTTGGCCACTCGAGGATGGGTGGATCTCTCCAATGAAGTCGAGACCCCACTGTTGAAAAGGTCCAAAAACCGCTACAGGTTTCAAAGGCAAATATTTGAGCTGCTTCTTTCTAGCAAACTCTTAACACTTGGTACAGGCTCTAATCTTTTCACAAACATCAGTAAAAAGGTTGGGCCAGAAATACCCATCTCTGAGGATCTTATACATTGTGGTCCTCCAAAAATGATTCCCCCCACATGAGCTATCATGAAAATAAGACATGGCTCTTTGGGCTTCTTGTGGGTCTAGACACCTCAACAGGACTCTCAGAGGATCCTTCCAGTACAAAATCTGATCAATGATACAATACTTGATTTCTTTGAGTTTCAAAGCTCTCACCTTGTTTTTACCCAAACCATTAGGAGCCCTCAACTTTTGCAGAAATTATATGATGTATTTATACCAGAGGCATCCTACTAAGTTAGGGCTGACATGAGAGTCTTCACCAGCAATCTCATCTCGCTGATATTCTTAGTCTATATTCATGAAATTAACCCCCAATGCCTCGCAATTTGATTCAGCCATTAACCTGGCCAAACCTTGGCCTTTCACCAACCTGGTGGGTTTGATTTCCAATTCAAACTCCATAATATTGGCAATCCACTTGCTTCTTTTCCCATCTATATTGAGTTGGATCAATATCTCCTTTACTGAATCCGAGGGGACATATGCAATAATTTTTTAGTGTAGAATATAGATCCCGAAAGCCTTGACGGCTTTCACCAAAGCATAATCTTACTTTTCCATGATATCATATCCCATTTCTGCATCTCTCAATGATCTACTAAAAAAGTAAATAGGTTGTTCCAACCCATATGAATTTATCTATAGAAAAACAATAGTTAATGTATCTAATGAAGCGAAGGAAAATATCAGAAATTCCTTGGAATAGTCTGGGTTGATGAGCACAAGTGATTCATTCAATGCCCTCTTGATTTGGTTGAAAGAATTTCTGGACTCAACAGTCCATTTCACTTCATTCCCCTTTCTTATCATGGTTGTAATGCATTTAACCAACTCAACAAAATTAGAAATGAATCTCCTCATAAAATTGATTTTACCCAAGAAAGAATGAACCTCTTTATTGGTTTTGGGAAAATACAAGGACCGAATGGCCTCCACTCGGCTTGGATCAATTTTCATCCCTTTAGCTGACACAATATTCCCTAACAATTTTCTCTCTTGCATGGAAAATAAAGATTTTTTAGGATTGAGCGAAAGGCCAAACCTTCGACACTTCAAGAAGACTTTCCTCAGATAATAACAATGCTCTTTATTAGACCTGGAGAAAACTGTAATGTCATCCAAATAAATGACTACAAATTTGTCCTTTCCCCAATGAAGGCGATTCCCATGGCTCGTTGGAAGTTTGATCCTACATTCATCAACCCAAAGGGAATTTTAGCATACATGAATGTGCCCCAAGGATTTGTGAAAGTTGTCTTCTCTCTATCTTCAGACAAGACATATATCTTATTGTACCTGGAGAAACCATTGACCATAGACATCCTGGACGAACTAGTCACTCTCTGCAAGATGTGCTCCGTTTTTGGCAAGGGGTAGTTATCTTTCTTTGAGCTCCTGATCAAATTTTTGAAATCGACACACAACCTAATTTCCCCATTCTTCTTCCTCATTGGCACTAAATTAGATACCCACTTTGAAAATCTCAAAGGGATTATGATCTGTGCATCCAACAGCTTCTTGACCTCCTTTTCCATAATCAACAGCATCATGGGATTTATCTGTCTGAGTTTCTTCTTGAAAGGTTTGGCATCCTCTTTCAAAGGGATTTTGTGATCAATGATGTTGGTGTCATATGTTCTCAAATCCTCGTATGTTAAAAAACATCAACGAACTCCTTCAAGAGTCTGAAATACTCATCCCTTTGTTCTTTTGACAATCTTCTAGACAATTTGACCCATTTGGGATCCTCCTCGGTTCCTAGATTGCATTTAGTCACACCAGCCTCTTCAGTTGATCCTTCAGCCTTTACAGCAACATCATTTTGGTCAAAAAATCTCTCCAAAGGGACAAGCCCCTTTGGAATCTGGTTGTTAAGCAACTGAACAATATGATGGTTAACAATCGTATTCATAAAAACATCAGCATGAGGGCTTTCTTCAGACTCTTGATCCTGATCAATATGCATATTATAAAATTCATCCACAGTCTCAAGGAACTTCTTAATCTCAATATCATCCTCGAAGACCTTCCAATGTTTGACATTGTCGGGGATAGAGG
>ML858855.1:24711-42203 GCA_009831015.1 Picea engelmannii | reverse complement strand
TCTTAAATCAAAATCGGTACTCGCAGTCTCGCAAGCTAAAAACTTAAAATGTTAAAGGGAAATCCCCGATGCAGCGAAAAGCGAGAAAGATCTTTAACGTTGCTATATTTTGAATAATTCAAATTATAACGAGATAGGTCCCGTGCATTGAGGCTTACACATTTCCCGAAGAAACTTTTTTCTTTTCATACTCCGGCTGACTGGCAAGCCGCCAAACATTGATGACATTAATAGATGATTAGGGTAAATCTACGAATAAAGTAGATCGGATTTTTACGCAATCAATGTGTTGTTAATTGCGATTGGACAAACTTATTACGGAGATTACAGAAGATTCAAATATATACGGGACTCTCATTTTGTTATAATGAAAACTCTTTTCATAAGCAAGAAGAGCTCATCATTTTCGAATTTGGATTGACTTTTGCATGTATACGCAGGTTTATCACAGAAGAGCAAAAAAACAAGCAACAGTCATGGCTCCGCGGAGAGAGACGAAGGTAAATGTCGAAGTTACAAGCCAGAGTTCAGACAATGTCTCCGACACTTCACCCCGAAGTGTCGAATCGATTCCTGACTGGTCGTATGTGTTCAATGCTCTGCAGGGAGAATTAGTTGATTACTCAGATGACTCTGACGGCAACAAAAGAGACGATTTACACACTAAGTATAAGATATTTTTCCAGTCAGGGATGCACATAATAGCAACCAGGCCCCGGTTGCTTCCTTACTATGACATGATCCGCTGGGCTTTGGATCATGTGGACCTACCTACCAGAACAATTATGAATAGTCAGCGAGTGACTATCGGAACTTTCCGGCCCGAGCATTTACAAAGCATGTATAAGCTGCCCTCCACATATGAATATACATATGGTGCGGATTTCTTGGAAGAATTCAAAAAGAAGGAGTGCATAGAATATGACAAAACTATGCCAAGTTTGATAAAGGATTGGGTTTCGCACTCCGCGACATTCAGAGTGAATGACAAGGGTGTGTATTCAATTGCTTCGCTAGAGCCACAATACAAGTATGTGGCCATGATGACATGTCGTTTGTTCGGGTGAGAAGATACCTCGCATTTCTATGTTTCTTGGGTGCCTCTCATATTTCGGGTCGCTGAAGGTTGCTCTTTCAATTGGGCGAAGATGCTCTCAGATAGCTTGGTCAACAGGATCATAGAGTATCGGGAGAAAAAGGCAGGTGGGAAACCCTCAGCATTTTACATGTCGGAATATATCATGGATGCAATATGTTCCATGATGCCTTTCCCCTTGATGAATTGGGCTTGGACTCCAACCCAAGAAAAACCAGTGCACGAATATCATGATAAATTATGGGAAAATAAAGCTGGAAAGTTCCCATATGAGATTTTCAATTGGGTGATGGTTCCCCTGCACATCAATATTTTTGGTCACTCGCCACCTCGCATATTGGATAGCATTTCAACAGGTTTGAGTGGCATCGCAGATTGGTATGTTGAAGCAGAGTTCTCATACGTCGGAGTTTTCGGGGCTTCTGTTCCCCCTCATGCGCTACCTTTGTTCATTCCCGATAAACTAGCTTGTCCTGAAGTTGCATGGCAAACAGTAATCGGGGGCATAAGCAAGGAGCTCAAGGGTTATTCAAAGAAGGTATGGCCTTCTTTTCCCATTCGAATGAATTCATATTCTTTATTAGATTTTGGGCATGCCAAAGCCGAGGCTGCTACCCTGGAGGACCTAAAGTTAGCCTCCATTGAGATTAAAAAACATGATCCACAGAAAGTCGTAAGCAATCATCTGGCTCATGTTGGGCTTAAGAGATTCGAACATGAGAATCCCCCCTCGGATGACATTTTCTGAGGAGCGAAATCTTATGAAGAGGTGTTAGCCCGGATCCAATTGCTAACACTCGAAGACGCAGCAGCTGTGTTAAGATTCCAAGAGAATAGGAGAAGATGTCTTCCCACTGTGTTGGGAGGGTTGGCCATTACCGAGACAAAAGAAAAGAATTTTGAAGATTCTACAGAGGTAATATCTATCCCTGGACAACAACCTGAGGAGGAGAAAACGAGTAATCCCGAAACAAAAGAAAGGACTCCAGATCCTCCGAGCAAACATATTTCAGAGGTTGAGGGAATGACTCTAGACCCGCCAAGAAAACAAAGTTCGGAGGTTGAAGAAAAAATTCTAGACACACCGAAAAAGAAGATAGCAGAGACTGAAAAGGAAGCCTCAATTACACCAAAAGAACAGAACCTTGTCAACACTCCAACCGAATCAACAAAGCAAATAGGAAAACCCATCTCCTCTGTCACACCCTTGCAGTCGGCACAGGGAGACGTTAGCGAGGGATGGATATTTAGTGAAGAAATGAGACCTATAAGGGTAGAGGAACTCCTTCCTAATTAGTTATTTTTTGAAAAAAAGAGAAAAGTTGTAGTGAAGCGAGAATTTTATCAAGAAGGAGAGTCCACTATCAAAAAATACAAAATCATGACAGATGGCAAGAGCAAGAAAAGTGACCAGCTTGCTACTAAAATCGCTGGAACACTGGGCGCCTATGCTTCGGCAAATCAATTCTCGGTTGGGCAGATGAATCTCCAATTGAAAAGAAAGAATCGCCTCATTAGGACCCTCGAGGCCAGGTTGGCTACAGCCACAGAAAATGCCAAAGGCCAAGCCAACATAGAGATGGAACAGGCTAGATTGGAGGATAAAAATGAGATAGAAACGCTCAAAGTCAAACTGGAGCAAGCACATTCGGTGATCCGAGAAGGTCGGGTGCGGACTGATCAACAGAGGAATATGATCACATAGCTATAGGCTCAAGTAGAGGTTGTTGAAAGCAAAATGATTGATGTCGCGGGGTTTAAATCCCGAGCGATTGATATCAGAGGCAGGATCTCTTTTGTACAACAGAATCTGTTGGGCAAGGTTAGAGTAATTCAAGAAGATTGTCTGTTGATGCATGAGATTTCTGAGAATCTGACCGCCAGAGAAAAGAAAGCCGAAGCTGCTCGGATATCTTTTCAAGAGGCAGTGATAGCTACCAAAAACAAGTTTTCCACAGATTCTCCAGGGCTCACCATCGCAGAACAAACAAGAGGTAATATTTTGTTAAAAGATTGGGAACATAATATTGCCTTGAGCAAGGAACAGGCTCAAAAAGTAACCTGTTTGTTAGAAGAAGCCTTCACTGCCATAAATGGCGAGCTGCTAGAAATGGAGAATGGAGGTGACTCAGAGACGCTGAGGCAAATGAACGTAGGACAGATCTCCCTAGATCTAAAGAAAAAGAATGAAAGAGATTCAGTGCATATCTCTAAAATGGACAGGGTAGATATGACTCAAGTTTATAAACATTTGATTCAACCAAGCATGCAACTTAGCGCTCTTCACATCATTGACGCACAAATAGGTAATAAACTTCCACAGTTGGCTCGAGAGTGCTATTTCACTGAGGCCAGATGTCAAGCAGAGCCGTCATAGCTTGTATCCCAGTTCGTGGACAGATGTAGGATATGCACTGAATCCATGCAAAGACAAGCACCTGGCCCTTTTTGAAAATAAATTAGAAGAGATGGAGTGATTTCGCTCCTCACAGCTTCCAAGCGGAACCTTCACAGCTTGTATCCAGTTTATGGATAGATGTATAATATGCACTGAATCACGTAAAGAAAGCAGCTGACACTTTTTGAAAATAGGAGTAGGGAAGGGAAAATTTGTATAAATAGATCACCAAAAGAAGAACCAAGGGCTGGGACCTTTGGGGGAAATATTGTAATAGAGTTTTGCATTGGAGAAGTTAATAGAAGCAAATTCGAAGATTCCCGATTCCGTCACGACTGTGTTGCAAGTTTGTTTCGTTATGTTTCTTGTTTCATTTCATTTCACTCTTCATAATTGATATGTATCACTATAATTTAGTACTACCACTACTATAGTGAAAGGATTTCATTTTTCTGTAATCGTTTCTTGTCTTTCCTTTGCACCAGCTATTAGCGGGTGTAAGACCAATTTACATTTACAGAATTTCATATTTATTTACACTATGTCAATTATTTCTATGTCGATTTCTTCTTCTGTGTATGTGTGAGTTTTCTATTGACAGTAATCTTACGTTATCTACAGCTAAACGTCTTTCTCTCACCCCACATCTTTTTTACAAAAAATAACACAGTTACGGTGTTTGCACCCAATTTGTCACTAGGTGAGCAAATTAAGAGTGCTTACATGCCCAGTTGGGCTCTGCTAGGCATGACAGCTATGAAAGGAAAGGGTTAGGGAAACAAAACAAAACAATAAACTAGAATTAAACTAAAACTAATTAAAACTATGAGCATATAAAACAAATGAAAACTAAGTACAAATGGACCAATATCACCAATGTATAAGCTGATCTATTGATGAAATCCAAAGGCACAATGAAGAAAGGGGACTTGGGTCCCTTCTTTCTCCAATGGAAGGCTCTTGAGGCCCTCAAAGATTGCTCTCCTTTACAATGAAAAGATGAAAATGTGGGTGAAAGAACTCCAAGCTTATCCACTCAAGGGAGAGAGGGATAGCTCTTGTGAAATGATGCCTATGAGTTCTTGTCAAAGAATGAGTCTTTAACAATCTTGGCAGCATAACAATGCATAGAATTCGTTGAGAAAATGGTGGTTATTCATGTCTTTTTATAGCCTAGCATTGGGTTATTATGTGACCTCTTTGGAATGTTAAAAGGGGCTCTTTAGGGCTCAATTAGGTCTTTGACCATCCCACCATGAGGATTGAGCTCGGATTTGGTGTCAAATCGACTTGGGAGCCGATCCATTAGTGGTTGGGAGGCCGACCAATTTCAATAAATGCGTCGTTTAGCAGGCGCACGGGTTTTTCACCCAACAGTCGCGCATCGTGCGATGATGCACACATTATACGTTGTTGTTACGCACATACACGCGCGAACTCAGGTTCTGTAAAGAGCCCTTCAATTTTTTGGTCATTTTGTATAGTTTTTGACCCTTTTGCAATGCTGTGGAATTAATCCTGTGCCATGAATGACTCCAGTCCTGTTTTGACAACGCGGAGTTCTTGTCAGCATGTGCGGACAACATTTCAGTGATAACAGATGCCCCCTGATGGATGAGGTTAGGAGCATACGTATAGTCGAAATCCATCAATGTTTCTTTTAATGAGAATGGTTTTGTAAGGGAGAGCAAGAGTGGGACCGTGTAGAGCAATCCTTTGGAGAAGAAAGGAACCTGTAGAACCCGACCTTCCAAAAGGTGTGTAACAATATCCAACTGTGTACAAACGAGGCGGGCATGCCCCATGCTCATATGATGTAACTCTGAAAAAAGATGACAGAAATGTTGATGTAGACAACTGCAGCGCCCGCGGGGGCGGAATGAGAAAGGCAGAAGACAATTCTGCAAAGGAACATACTCTGAACCATAGGTAATAGTCGCGGAAATAAACAGTGACGGTGATGTGGGCATTGGTGGCCCTACCAAGTTCAGAGGTCTTCGGCAACTGATAATAATAAAAAACTGCAATAGTCGCAAAGTAAGACCCACCGCAACATGAGAAAGTGTTGGCGTCGAATGTTATGGGGTTCAACGACATCAGGGAGCAATGGTGTTTCCCCCTGTGCCATACGAGATCTCTCATTGAATGGAAAATGAGAATCAAAATACTGTCGCCCTTCTAGAAAATTGTGTTGATGTCGACAAAAGGGGGACACGACTCCTAGAAGCAAAGGGCTTCACGGAATCTACTGTGGTGAGGAAGTGGCAGAGGTACATGGACGAAGTCAAGGAGTGGGAAGACTCAAGACTACCCTTGGCTGGAGAATGTATGAGACAAACAGTGGCTGCAACCGTGTGACAAGGTCGAGTGTCAG
Organism: Picea engelmannii; assembly: GCA_009831015.1. Classification (NCBI taxonomy): domain Eukaryota; kingdom Viridiplantae; phylum Streptophyta; class Pinopsida; order Pinales; family Pinaceae; genus Picea; species Picea engelmannii. The sequence goes on along the minus strand of ML858855.1, from coordinate 36,335 downwards.
GGGGATGCCAAGACCGAGGATAAGTTGTGCCAGAGGCAGGACAAGGTGAACAAATTCAGAGGGTATAGGTAAGTGATCTGGGTAGTACTCTGAAGATATAGACGATGCCGGCGAGGGTAAATGAGAAGTAATGCTCCAATCAAGGGTGACATAGGTTGCGTGTGGCCAAGCAGGTCGCCAAGGGTGACGACAAAAGTACTAACTAGATATAAAGGCATTTGTACAATAAATAATGAATAATTGTGGAAAAATGTACAAATACAGAAACGGGTGCCCCAGTGTGAAATGAGTGCCCCTGGGAGGGCAGAAATTTCTTGGAAAACTAATGAAGGGTGGGGGCCCCATTGGTGAGTTTCTGTATGCGGTAGGTGAAATGAAGATATGTTCGCAGATGGGCAAACTGATGGTGGATGAAATGGTGGGTTCATGATCCTGCGGAGGTGCAGGTAAAAAAGAACATAACCATGAAGCGATGATCTGGGAGTCCATATAGGAAGTTAGCAAAAAATGAGGAGAAGAAGGATGTGGTTAATCTGCAACATGATGAAAGACTACCGGGACTCCCATCCCTAAAGGGTAATGAAGAACAACATGAGTTTCAAAAGTGCAAAGAGGTGCTATGAATGAGACAATTCATGTGGGTGAGAATGCTACCGGGTTACAGTACTGAAGATGCAACTGGAGGTGTGAGTACTGCAGAGCCGGGAATAGGAATCCTAAAGGCCAATATCAGAGGGTGTGACTGGAAATGTAAATGCAATACAGCGGGAGAGACTACATGCCAGTGCTGAGTATATACCTGAAGGAATGATGTTGAGAGATGATGATCAAGTACCTGCACACAGAACAACCAAATACCCAAAGTGAACAATATCTGAAGAGAATCAAAAACATGAACATATATTAGATAAATGTGACAATGCGCATGTGTGCCTGGCCATGATATGAAAAAAAGGCACTCCGGGGGCTCAGGATGAAAAGTGGCCCAGGGACAGCCATGATGTAGCTGGCGGGATGCTGATCCCGTGGTTGAAGACGGTTCGAAAAATGGACGTCGTGGGCTCCCGGAATGGTGAGTGGAAGTTTGGAAAAAAGGCCTATATATAGCTGTAGGGCTCACATTGCCACCTCATTTGTACCTGTTGCTACAGTGAGTTTTCGAGCAGATTCAGAGGAGATTGAGTGATTCTGGGAGCACGAGGTACCCAATCCATGGTGTGCGAGTTTCAGGTTAGTGGTCTAATAATCCTGCATAGAAATAGGTTTTCAATTTTTGGGCAAGGCAGGTACGGGGGGGTCATACAGGGGTTTAAAGGGGTTTTTGTTAGAATGTGGGCCCACATGAGCGGGCGACTCAGTGGAAGGCGCGCATGTGTGTGCACCTTTACACTGAATAAGTGTGCATCCGTGCACTGGAGAAGTAATTTCAGGCGTGCATTAGAGGCGCGCCTGTGAGGTAGACAGGCGCGCATGAGTGCGCGCCTGTGGGGTGAATAGGCGTGCTCTAGAGCGCGCCTGTGGGTGTGACAGGCGCAACCTAGCACGCGTCTGTATTGTGAACAGGCGCGCTCAAGAGCGCGCCTATGGGAAAAACAGGCGCGCATACGCGCGCGCCTGTATAGTGCACAGGTGCGCATGAGTGCGCGCCTGTGGGTGGTAAAACCACGCTTTTAAGGCAAGGTTTCAGGGTAAAAATTAGCCTTTTTTGATGTACTAGGTGGTTGCATAAGCTAATATAGGACTTTGGGTTATGTGCAAGTGGTGAGCAGCGATCATGGATGTGCGGTGGCGTGAGCGAGACTGGTCACAGTTGCGGGATGCTGTGGCCAATGCACCGCCTGCAGTTCGAGTGGCTTTAGCAACCAGTGGGTTGCTAAAGTTCTTTGAGTGCCCGTTGATATGGGCACAGGAGTATTTACTCCAGTTCCTGCGCCAGATGTGGAGCCCAGATCAGCACTTCTTCCTCGTGCGAGGAGAGAAGATCCCCTTCACTGCGGTGGAGGATATATACTTTATGACTGGGCTCCCCTTCCGGGGAACACCATTGTCGACAGAGCCTGTGCTGCCGAGGGATACTCATCTGCGTACTATCGCTGAGCGATATTGCTCAGGAGAGCATTACATGGCTGGGACAACAGTGAGTATCAGTGGGATAGATGCCCTGCTACATCGTTGCATAGCAGCGATGATTATTCGAGTGTACGGGTCACTGGCGACCCACCGGATCAGTGGTGGTGAGTTGTTCTTGATGGAGAGGGTGGTGGTGGGCCGTGAGCGGTTCGCCTGGGGTCTGACCCTGCATGCGCGGATGATCGCGCAACTGGACCGCTGTCGTTCCACAGGCACCGGGGAGTTTTCTTTTGGCTCCATCCTGGTGGCCTATTTTTTGGAGAGGGTGTCGATGCAGCGCCCGAGGGTGCTATTAGAGGCACCAGGGGTACGAGAGCCACGTTTGAGGTGGTGGTCCCAGATTTTGGTTTGCCACGGTGGTGGCGAATGCGGACATTATTTTATTGCATAGGCGGCGCAGATATGGCGGCAGATGCCGCAGGTTATGCTCCAGTTTCCTTATGCTGGGGTGGACTTTTGGGGGGACCCAAACATGGTATTGCCTCCTGGGGAGGTATTCGATCATCGAGGTATGTTGTGTATTTGCATGTTTGTAATTTATGTTAGCTTTCGATTTATCAGTTCATATGTATGATGTATAGACACTGATACAATCTGATGTTGTTGTTTTGTGCATGTGCAAATTTGGCACCTTGCGGGCGTGAGGTGGAGTTGTATAGAGCACCAACTCAGCGAGGGCGGGAGAGACCACCGCGTGGAGGGAGGCGACCATGGGATGAGGCTACTGGGGGACCAGCAGAGCCCGAGAGACCAACGCAGAGGCGTCGTTTTGATGACCCTGGTGTGGGGCCATCGCACGCTCCTCTGGCGGCGGCCGGAGGTGATTTTGATGACATACGCCGTCGTTTAGAGACGGTTTTACAGGACGTGCCTGAGGGCATGTGGATCCGCATCCAGGACGAGGGGTTCCTGGAGTAGTGCATTGGTCTACCGCCACCATGGCGAGGGATAGTGCGGCGAGCAGCTGTGCTCGCCGCGATGACTAGCGGGTGTCTGCCGCCTGAGCAGGGAGGTCCTGCGGGTGGGCCACCACCACCGCCTGGGGCTGGTGGGGGTGGGCCACCACCTCCTCCTGAGGGAGGAGCAGCTGGGGGTGCTATAGAGGCACCTTGATGTATGTATGTAGACATTTTTTGATGATATAGGCTGGTGAGCCGATTTTTGTACCGATATGTGGCACAGACCTGAGGGCCGATGTATTTTTTTGTTGTATATAAACATTCAGATGGCCTGATGGGCCCATATATATATATGAGTATACATGTTTTTGAGACCCAAATGTGTTGTACATGTGTTTTTTGTGTTGATGATGATGATGTTGATCCTATCTATATGTTGTGACAGGACGTATGAGATGTTTATGTATGTGTAGCTTGATGTGATATATGCCAGTCTAACATTATGTTAGCTATTTCATCTGTTGTTTGATTCAATTCTCTTGGAATATGTGTAAATGTAATGGAATCAAAATGTCGATATAATAATCTAACCTGCAGGTATTTGCAAAAGAGGCACGGATTGCGTACACGGTACACATTGTTGAGCTGAAGAACGACGAGCTGGGAGTCGAGGAAAACGCTAAGGTGACGAATATGATGATGCTAGGCGTCAGTCAAGAGGCCAATGACAGCAGTGTATTCGGCTTGGTTATTGGTTGCTGGTCCTAAATAGATGTCGCTGGAATGTAGCATTTCGTGTGAAGGGGTGTAGAGAGCCCAAGAAGCTGAAGCGAGATTTTGTGTCCAACGGCTGGCGCCGTCGGCGTAACCGATGTGGTAAGATGGTGGAGGAGTCATCTGTCAATAGCACAAAGGATAGTTTAGATGAGGAAAAAAAGATTAAAAACGTTAGAAAAGAAAAAATGACCTAAAGTAGCTTGACTACATTTAAGCATAAAATTTCTTGAGGTATAACCCATTGATGGGTTCTTTGAGCGTGAGGCCTTCGGGGGAGGCCAGGATGTATGCGCCTTTGGTGAGGCAGTGCTGGATGATGTAAGGGCCATGCCACAGTGATTCGAATTTGCTGTGGCCAAAGGTATCATGAGCGATATCATAGACGAGGACAAGGTCACCTTCGCGAAATGATCGAAGGTTGACATGGCGATCAAAGGTATCCTTGGATCATTTTTTAGCTGCCTCGTTGTTCTGTAATGAAGATTGACGGTCTTCATCCAGAGACTCCAAGTTCAGCAAGTGCTGCTCCATTGGAGCAGTGTCAGGTAATAGCTCAATTGCGGTGCGAAGGGTGGGAATTTCGCACTCGATGGGAAGAGTTGCCTCGACCCCATGGACTAAATGGAATGGCGTGAAACCCGTAGCGGTCTTGACTGCCGTTCGATAAGCCCATAGCGCGGAAAACAACATATGATGCCAATTTGTTTTATGTTTATTAACCATGCGTTGTAACATGGTCTTGAAGACTTTGTTCACTGCCTCGACCTGTCTGTTTGACTGAGGATAGTATGGTGAGGCAAACTCATGGGAGAAGCCCAACCGAGAAGAGAGCTCGACGAAGATCTCATTCTCAAAGTGTTTCCCATGGTCAGAAACGAGTTGGAGTGGTACTCCGAACCTGGATATGACATGATTGAAGAAAAAACGCGCTGCAGTGTCAGCGGTGTTGTTGAAGGTGGGCATAGCTTCGACCCATTTGGTGAAGTAATCGACAGCGACAACAATGTATTTGTGACCATTGCTGGAAGGGGGATTACAAGTCATAAAGTCAATGCCCCATTTACAAAAGGGGCCTGCAGTAATGACAGGGTGAAGAAGAGTGGGGGGAGCACGGGTTTTGTTGGCATAGAGCTAACATTGCTCACAACATTTCACGGCATGAACGCAATCGTGAAACAAGGTAGGCCAAAAGTAACTGGCCCGAATAATATTTTGAGCCGTGGCTATGCCCGAAAGATGGCCCCCACAGGTGCCGCTGTGGCAGTCATTTAAGACTCTGTCGGCCTCGTCAATAGTCAGGCAGTGACGAAGAATGGTGTCGACACCCCGCCGGTATAGGATGTCACTGATGAGGAGATAGCGGAGGGCCTGGTGGTGAATGCGCTGATGATCATCACTTGAGAGGTGGTTACCGAAATTTTGAGTTCGTAGGTAGATGAAAAGGTCACCATACCAAGGATCATCTGAGGCGATGTAAAAGAGATGTTCGTCAGGGAAGTCGATGTTGACGGGGGGACTGATGGTGTCAGAGGGAAGGGTCATGACAAGTTCAGCGAGAACGAGGGCCTTCTTACTCTTAGGTGTTGAAAACTTGAGGTTGTATTCCTGAAGGATAATGATCCATCGAGCGAATTTGCCGTTAACTTGGCGACGACTGAGAAAATATTGCATAGGGTTGGAATCCGCGACGACCTTGGTGGTGCGAAGCAGAATGTAATGGCGCAGCTTCTGTACTGCAAGGACAACTGCAAGAGCAAGTTTCTCTTCATGTTTGTACTTCAGGGGTGGTCCTGAGAGGTTCTTACTGACGTAGTAAATGACGTGTTCACGATTTTCATCTCCGAGATGGACGAGGACGTCGGCTACTGATACAGCTGATGCTGATACGTAGAGGATGTAGTCGCGATTGTAGTCAGGTGCACTAATCAATGGTGCATTGGAAAGTGCTGCCTTAAGGTCGTCAAACGACTATTGGGCATAGTCGTCCCAGTGAAAAGGGATGTCGTGACGTAGTAAGCGAAGGAAACCATGTGCGCGTATGGCGTAATCAGGAACAAAGCGTCTAAGGAAGTTAACTTTGCCCTGTAGACTCTGCAGTTGTCGTAAATTCCGTGGAGGTGGAATTTCAGTGATGGCTTGGACCTTAAGGGGGTCTACGGTGATACCGCTTTGTGAAACGATGAACCCGAGGAGGCACCCTGCGGTGACACAGAACACACACTTGAGAGGGTTCAAGCGGATGTTGTACTAGCGACACCGTTGAAAGATGATTCGTAAATCATCAATGTGTTGGATGTGTTTCTTGGAGCGAGCGGTGAGGTTGTCCAAGTAGGAGAGGATGATTTTAGCCAGATCGTGAAAAATGTATGTCACGGCCCGCTGGAAAGTTGCGCCAGCGTTTTTGATGCCGAAGGGCATGACACGATATGCAAACGTACCCCACAGGGTAATGAATGCAGTTTTATATTGATCGGCTGGGTGAATTTGAATTTGGTTATAGCCAAAAAATCCGTCCATAACGGAAAGAGCCTCGTGGCCGGCGCAGTCGTCGATAATATGATCGATGAAAGGTGTTGGGAATTTGTCCTTGGGACATGCGTTATTGAGGTCACAAAAGTTGGTGCAAACACGAATGGTGCCCTGTTTTTTGTCGACGGGTACAGGGTTGGAAACCCATGAAGTGTAAGCGATGGGGTAAATAAACCAGACCGTACGTAATTTATCAATTTCGGCTTTGATAGTTGCGGCCTTAGATGGGTGTAGCGGTCGTTGTTTCTAGCAAACTGGTGTGATGTTGGGCCAGGTGTCGATGCGATGTTCAACAATAGATGGGTCAAGGTCGGGCATCTCGGTGTATGACCACGCGAAAATATCCCGATATTCCTGGAAGAGGGTTTTATATGCGGCGATTTCCTGAGGAGTGCAAGCAGCTCCAATGATGATTTCTTCGACGATGCCCGGTTTAATGGAAATGTCAATTTTGATGGTGGGGGAAATGTTAGCCAGATTGCCTTCTTCAAAAGCATCGGGTGTAGGAATAGGATTGTTGAGCCAATCGATAGGCCCAGGTTGGATAAAATATTTGGTTTCGACCGCGTAAATGGAATTGTGGCTAGGAGGCATGTGGGCTTCCTGCGGAAGAAAGAGATCACGGTGATGTAGTGCGTCCCAGGGAGAGTCTGGGCATTGTAGCTCTTCCAATATGTCTTCATCACATTGAAAACGACGAGAATACAATGGATCATGAGGAGTGATCTCAGCTCTAGTGTGATTGCCCCCTGCTGGTGAAGAAAGGGGAGAGGTGTGAGCGGATGGTGACGGTTCGCTCTTCATGAACCATATGTTGAAGTACTGAGGGATACCTGTGGTGGTTGGATGGGTAATATCTGCAGGGGAATGAGTAGGAGAGTTGGGAGGGTTACGGGGTAAATTCTCAGATGTGCCATCTAAGAACCAAGGAGGTATTGGGAGTGCCTCGGGTTCTGGAGAAATGACATGAAGAGCCTCGAGTGATGGAGTAAGGTCAATTACCGTCGTTGCAGGGCCAATCGATGTTGCCTGTATGCAAGGATTATAGGACACTGGAATGTAAAATGTGCTAATGAATCGCAAAGAGAGCAGGGGCATCTCGTGCGTTCATTGACTGAAGTAGTGACATAGCAAATGTCAGTGAGCAGTGTTGTGGATGACGTAGTAGGGCGTGGGTTGTTCTGAAATTCTCAGCTTATGATAGCTAATGCCTGTCGGAAATGAGGCAGTGCTGGACAATGATGGGTGTAATGGCCATACTCAGAACAGATGGCACACGCGAATTTGTTTTTTAACCCTTTACTACTGGAAGTTTGAGTGGTAGCAGTAGTAATGGGTAGTGTGTGGGTTGGATTGGGGGGAATCAAATTCCGTAATTCCGGTAGTGATGGGTTGTTGTTGGTTTGGTGACCCTCTTTGTCACACAAGGTGCAAGGTGGTGGGATGCGCAGAGGAAGTGGAGCTGTGGGCTCCTTCTTCTGTCGCCTGCCCCCGACTGTAGCAGGGGGGGTAGGGAGTATGGGGGTAGTAGGGGTAGTGGGAGTGATGACAGGAATCATCATGGGGAGTCCTTCCTGTGGACAAGGGACCATCTCAGGTGGATGTAAGTACCACACTGGGATTGCTAACACCATATTGGGTAGTGTGAGCGTTGCTGCTACCTGGAAGGCTTCTATACCGGGTGGAGGGTAAAAGAAGGGAATTTGAGTAAGGGGTCGGGGAAATGTCTCCCAAATGGGACGAGGCCCTTGAGGGGGTGTGGATACGTGGACTGAGGGGGTCGACGAGTTTGCAGGAGGCTCATGTGAGGGTGATGCTGCGACTGTTGAGACGTCAGGAATGACTGAAGCCTCCTGAGGAGGATGAGCATCCTCCTGGAGAGTTTCTTTAGAGGAAACAATTCATACTTGGCTAGGGGGAAGGAGTGGTGGTGCTCCATGGTACGTCCCTAACAAGGATGGATCCTTGAAAATCCCAGGACCCATCTCGATGAGTGGATATACATCTTTGTTTGAATGAATGAGAGGAAGAATGTTATCGAGGTTGGCAGATGGGTTAGGCTCGTAATGCGAGACTTGGTCAATGGTAACAATCTTTTCGTTGTGGGGGAACATGAATGTCCGAAAGACGGATGATGCCACTGCCTTTATAGCATACATGTAGGTATGACCAAACAAGATATTGTAATCGAGTTGAGCGTCGATAACTTCAATGTCAATGAGAATGGTTTTGCCCCCGAGTTCCACGGGGACATTTTGGAAGAGCCCTTCGGGGGATGATGGTCTTCCATCATAAGCTCGTAATGTGATGGCGGATGGTAAGAGGTCCAGGGAACCAAGTTTCTTCCATACTGTTTTGGACATGATATAGGTAGATGCCCCTTCATCGATGATACACTAATGGACGGTGATGTTCCGTATTTTGACTGGTATTTGAATAGCAACTGCGGCGGGAAGACGAGGTTCGTAGCTATCAAGGTCAAAAGTGATGAGTCGAGTATCGGCAGGGTCGATTGCCCCCAAGGCAGAAAGTAATGATTTCTGTTGTGTTGGACAAGTCTGGAGGACTTCCAGAACTGACATGGCAGTCGGGGATTGCGCTAAGTCATCTACCAAGCTATAATTATGTGCTTCCCTAGCCTGTGGGTTGTGAACATTCTTGCGCAAGGGGATACGAGGGATGCGTAATGGTGGTTCGGCGGAAGGGCGAGGGATCATAAACGGGGGTCCTGTCAGTGTGGGGTTTGTCTCGGTAGATATGGGAGTAGACTCAGTTGTTGTAGGACACTGACGATTTCGTGTTTGCAGAAGGATTTCTTCCTCGCTGGTGAGGAGAATGGTACGCTCTGCTGGATTGTTAGGGTTGTGGTACTGTCCCGCCCGAGGTGGGGGATGCTGTGTATCCTGTTGAGTGTTTATGACACCTTGATGTGGGATAGGATTTTGCAGTACAGTGGGAGGGGGTTGTTGCGCGTATTGTTGTTGTGCCTGCTGAGGGGCAGGTTGCGCTGGGGAGGGGGGAAGGCTCCCAGAGTCTTTCAACCTTTTGAAATCAGCTATCTGGGGGAAATGGTGAGTGTAATGACCATACACACCATAAAGAGCACAAGGGTGGATGGTTTTAACATTATTCCACCCTTGGCGTTTGTTGTTATTTCCCCCCTGGGGGTTTCGGTTCCCTTGGTTCGGGTTGCCCCCAGTGGGTGGATGATGTGGGAGTTGATTCCCGCCTTGACCCGGGTTGTTGTTATTTCTGTTCCGTCCTTTCTTCTTGGCATTGTTCGAAGGGTGAGTTTGGTTGGTTGTGTTCAACTGTTCAAAATTTTGGTATTGTTGAGCAGCAAAGGGTTGAACAAAGTTTACCCCCGCATGAGGATGTGGGGGAGCCATGGGTAGTGGAGGACCCGAAAAGGGAAAATAAGGATTTTTTGGTGGCGTCGATCCATAAGGTACATAGGAAGGCTGTGTGCTTTCACCAATACTCTAAGAGGATGTTGAGGGAGTACCACTATTTGGAGGAACATGTGGATGTATGGGAGGCACCGGTGGTGGTCCACAAATGGGTTGAGGTATAGCAACAGGATATGGCTGTTGATAAGGGGGTGGGGGGAAATAAGGAGTGCCCCCATAGGCCGGCAGGTATTGAGGTGTTCCATACATCGGTAGTGGTTAGGGTTGTGGACTATGGTGTGTGGTGGTACCTATTAGTCCGTCTGCTGAGTGAGACATCCCAGGTTTGTCCTGGCCAAATGGCACAGGTTTTGGCAGATCAGGAAGTACTGTGTACAAGTATCCTAACTGTGAATAAATGAGGTCATATTGTTGAGCCTTGCTGATGTCTTCCTCTTCAGATTGTGGGAAGGTAGAAGCTACATCTTTACCAAGGAGAGCGACAAGTGATCTAAGAAACCAGTCAAGGCATTGTTGCTTGGTGGTTTATGCTTTACACAAACTACGTCGCCTACGCCACTCATGAATGTGGTCAGCGATGTGGGTGCCTGAGGTCTGTTTGAAATTAGACAGTAGTTCTAGACCATTGTCATGGCGGATGGGTGATTGGAAGAAAGTTAAGAATGCTTTGGCCAAGGATTCAAAGGTCGTATGGGACCCAGATTTTTCTTCGACATACCATTTGGCTGATGGGCCAGTAAGTGTGCGTTGAAATAATCGCAGTCTGATGGAATCATCCATAATGCTGTTTGAATAACACCATAGATGAAAGGTCATGACATTATTGGCGGGGTCATCCCCTGCCTTCCCTTCAAATTTTGGTATGTCTGAAGGAAGTTTGGTTGGCATTGCAGGCCATGCGGCATTATGAAATATAGGATCATTAGTAAGCTTGGTGAGATCCGGTATGTTGAGAGAGGCCAAGTATGGCATCTGTAATGGAGTAGGAATGTTAGTTCTAGCCATAGTGTGTTGTGAACCTAACCCTTGATGGGGACTAGGTGGGTTGGTTCTCCCTCCTTGAGAGGAAGTGGGTCCCCCGCTTCCATGTAAAGGAGAGCGAGTGACTGTGTGACCTTGGAAATTGGACCCAAGTAAGGTAGAACCAAGCAAAGTTGATCCTAAGATGGTAGCACTCACAGGAGTGTGTGAAGGAGGTACCGATGAACGAGTATGACCAGATACTCCCCCTAAGATAGGAGGAAGGTTGAGCAAGCGTCGTGAACGACGGGGGTTCTGTGGTTCCCCTATGATGTCAGACTAATTGTGTGAAAATGTGTGCAACAAATGGTGAGAGAAATATAGAACCAAGAGTCTTTGCTGTGACTGTTTTACACAATATATGTATCAAAGTCAAACTGTAATCAAATGTGCATCATACATAAATGAGACAGAAACATACATGTGGGTAAGAGGGTTTTGTCCCCAGTATGGTCGCCAATCTGTTTGCACCCAATTCGTCACTAGGTGAGCAAATTAAGACTGCTTACATGCCCAGTTGGGCTTTGCTAGGCATGACAGCTGTGAAAGGAAAGGGTTAGGGAAACAAAACAAAACAATAAACTAGAATTAAACTAAAACTAATTAAAACTATGAGCATATAAAACAAATGAAAAATAAGTACAAATGGACCAATATCACCAATGTATAAGCTGATCTATTGATGAAATCCAAAGGCACAATGAAGAAACGGGACGTGGGTCCCTTCTTTCTCCAATGGAAGGCTCTTGAGGCCCTCAAAGCTTGCTCTCCTTTACAATGAAAAGATGAAAATGTGGGTGAAATAACTCCAAGCTTATCCACTCAAGGGAGAGAGGGATAGCTCTTGTGAAATGATGCC
>ML858855.1:0-16064 GCA_009831015.1 Picea engelmannii | reverse complement strand
TGGAGAATGGAGGTGACTCAGAGACGCTGAGGAAAATGAACGTAGGACAGATCTCCCTCGATCTAAAGGAAAAGAATGAAAGAGATTCGGTGCATATCTCTAAAATGGACAGGGTAGATATGACTCAAGTTGATAAACATTTGGTTCAACCAAGCGCGCAACTTAGCGCTCTTCACATCATTGATGCACAAATAGGTAATAAACTTCCACAGTTGGCTCGAGAGTGCTATTTCGCCAAGGCCAGCTGTCATGCAGAGTCATCACAGCTTGTATCCCAGTTCGTGGACAGATGTAGGATATGCACTGAATCCATGTAAAGACAAGCACCTGGCCCTTTTTGAAAATAAAGTAGAAGAGATGGAGTGATTTCGCTCCTCACAGCTGCCAAGCGGAACCTTCACAGCTTGTATCCATTTTATGGACAGATGTATAATATGCATTGAATCACGTAAAGCAAGCAGCTGGCACTTTTTGAAAATAGGAGTAGGGAAGGGAAAATTTGTATAAATAGATCACCAAAAGAAGAACCAAGGGCTGGGACCTTTGGGGGAAATATTGTAATAGAGTTTTGCATTGGAGAAGTTAATAGAAGCAAATTAGAAGATTCTCGATTCCGTCACGACTGTGTTGCAAGTTTGTTTCGTTATGTTTCTTGTTTCATTTCATTTCACTCTTCATAATTGATATGTATCACTATAATTTAGTACTACCACTACTATAGTGAAAGGATTTCATTTTTCTGTAATCGTTTCTTGTCTTTCCTCTGCACCAGCTATTAGCGGGTGTAAGACCAATTTACATTTACAAAATTTCATATTTATTTACACTATTTCAATTATTTCTATGTCGATTTCTTCTTCTGTGTATGTGTGAGTTTTCTATTGATAGTAATCTTACGTTATCTACAGCTAAACGTCTTTCTCTCACCACACATCGTTTTTACAAAAAATAACACAGTTACGGGAAAGGGCCCTCAGTTTGCATCCTTATTTCGTTCTTCGTGCAAAAAAATTTCTCTTTATTTTAATCAAATTGAAACAGCATTGAAACATTCTGTTTAAATCACTTTCCATATTGGTACTGTTCCTAAATGACTGTTCCTGCATCAACTCAACCAAATATTCCACCGGGACTATCTAACCAAATACATATCGCTTTAAATCTTTTTGACATAATCCTTAAAACTACGAACACCCGGGAGGAATTGGAACTTTCATGGGCAGCCATTGAACAAGATATCATTACCCAGGAACAGTTGGAAGCTACACAACTAGAACGTATAAATCCTCATTAGTTTCCTATACCAAAGGTTAGCATAATCCTTTATCAACCTTTATCATACTTTCGGATGCCTTGACACTGTACTTTTAATCCTTAAGTACAGACTCAGGAACAACAATCTCGATGAAGGAAGACCTTAACCTTGAAGCACAATATAAAGAGAGAGCGCAACAAAAAGTGGAGGAGATGGAGAATCAAATACACATGTTGTTTCAAGAAATTCCCGAGAACATAAATGAGGAGGTAGGGTCTTTGGAAGAGAAGTTGTGAAGGATAGAGCAGACTATCCAACAATATAAAGAGAAAATTAAAGAGTTGGAGGAGCATTTCACACCCACTACTCCCCCAAAAGTCATAGTGCAATGAGAACATGAGGCAAAAAGAACTGTGGAGGACATCGGCCAAAGCATACAGATAGTCACTAAGCTTTTAGAAAAGAGAGCGCAGTTGTGTACCCACCTCTTAGAGGATGGGAGCCTCCAAGAACTACAAGAGAAGAAAAATAAACTCCATGCAGCAATGGTGGAGGTGAAGCAGTGAAAACAAACAATGTCACTGCCAGAGAATATCAAGACGACCACCAAACTAAAAGATCTATAGTTGGAAGAGAAAGAACAGAAGACAACAAGACAAGCGATTTTGGATCCCCTATAAAAAAGGGCAGAGAAATTGGTCATGGAAAGCTACACAACTAAGAAGAGAATTGAGAAGATCAGATCCGAGGGAGGAGATATGTTATAGTCTCATGGAGAAGGTGGTTACCTCTATGGAAAAAAAGAGCAATCAAGCGCACCAGCAATTCTAGCAGATAACTGAAATGTATGACACACTACAACAGGAAGTATCATAGGCAGGCAACAAGAAGTGACAGTTGTATAAGTTAGGTAGTGACTCGGGACGAGTCACGATGTTATTTTTGGGGGCCTACTGGGCACATTCCCATTTTGTGAAAAAGACACGATTTGGAGGAAAGACAGTTGCCAGAAAGGCTTGCGAGGCATGCATGCAAGAATATGGGAAATAAATACAGTTGGCAGAAATTCATGTGAGGCACACATGCAACAAGATGGGAAATAAATATAGCTGGCAGGAAAATTAGTGGAAGAAAGGAAAACATGCATGCAAAGGAGGAAAGCACGCAAGGCCAGCATGCAGGAAGACCTAACTAGGTTATGGTTTTGGTAAGAGAATGTAATATCTAATGAGACAAAAATACAAATAAATAGACACCTATGAGGTCTAGAGAGGGTTCTATTTTTTCATGGAGTGTTACTCGTGTGACAAGGAGTAACTAGTCAATAACACTACTGTAATTAGATCCCATATTGTAAATTGTGGAGCTGTAAGGAGTCATAAGGGTAGATATTGAGGGTTAGATCATAGGCTGAGGATCCTGGTGTGATCTTGTTCACCTCATAATATATCTTGAATCGACTAAGGACAAGTTGTAAAGTGTGTGGCGTTGTAGTTTTGGAACTACCATAATAAAAGAGCTTGAGAGACAGATCTTTGTGGACATATCCCAGGAGGGGGCGAACCAGAGTAAAACCTATGTCATGTGATTGAATGTTTGTATCTCTTTTACTATCTATGAGTAGATGTTAGAATGATGTATGAATGAATTAATGGATCTAATTACATTACATGCATGAATGAGAATGACAGTATATTTATTTAATAATTATATAGAATTCACAACGTGCAATTCACAGATCCCATTCAGTCCTATACTGCAGGCATTTGAGTATTGCAGTCACCCATTAAGACTATCTTGGGTGAGACTACGTAGTGCACTCTGTGCGTTCCGCTGCCTTATGGTTTACTAGGAGGGTTGATAGTTTTATAGGCTTTAGTTTCCTTAAGTACTTCACCTTCTTCTATATCCCTTCCAGGATCTATTTACCCCTTATATATTACAATAATATGGGTAAATTAAGCTATCCTTAGGATCGAGAGATCCTCAGGATTGCTTTACTATTATAAATTTACAATATAAGAAACTCAATCATCTTCAAAACTGCCTTGCGCCATAAATTCATCACCCTCCAATAGCTTGCGCATCATCAAGATTTCCTTCGCTATCTCAGGTTTGACAATATTTAACCAATCCTGTAACAAAACCAAACAATTCCAATCGTATTTTAGGATCTATGTAATATAATTTCAACAATAACGCTAAGGGGTATATTATTCATTTTCTATCCTATTTTCTCCTAAATAACCAAAAAGTCAATCAAGAGGATATCATGAAATGTGGGAAAAAGGAAGATATTTATACCTTTTTCATAACCTAACACTAGCATCATGGCTGAATTTTATCTTTCCTCTTCAATATCCATGTCAGCTTCCTTCTCACTTGCTTCTACACCTTCTCCTTCTTGTCCACCCTCCTAGGGACTTCTTTCTCTCTGTGCTTATCTCTCACTTAATCTTTGACTGGCCAGTCTTTCCTATATTCTCATCTTCTGCAACTCTTCCATATGTATTTCCTCTACTTCTCTTGGTCTGACTTCTTTCCACAACTTCTCAGGCTACTTTGATTCTTTATTTATCTTACCATGCCACCACTTCTCAAATATGGAGGCTCTTTTCAAGGCTCACTCGTCTCTTGAGTCCATTTCTTACTATTTCCCCCGTTTGTCAAAGAACCCTATCCCCTCTCTTAGGCCATGAATCCACCCCAAAATCACCCTAAGCCATGCGAGGGTGTTTATGCTGCCATCTTAGTCATGGACATAGTCAGCATCCCCTCTTCCGTCAAGAAAACCTTAATCCACAGGGGGATTTTTCTCAACAATATTCCCCTTGCGTCTTTCTTGAAATATGCCTATGTGTGTGAAAAATATTGGTGATTCTCAGCTGAAAACTCAATAATGTATCCTTCTAATGTGGTATTGACCCAAAAATCAATCACTCACGTGACTGGATGATCCAGTCGTTGAAGTGCTGTAATATGTTTTGTATCCCAAGTACAGGTCCTCTTGACTCGTTCTTGGAACTCTGGATATTCTTGGAGCATATCTATATAGTGGAAAATTTCTTATAGGAACTTAACCCAGAATATATCGTACTGGTCGCTTGATCTTTTTGAGGAAAAGAATGCCTCCCGAGTATCTTTCACATATTTTCTTCTCAGTTCTTCTTTTTTCCATATGAAGGTGTCACAATTTCTCTCCCACCATTGGTGAATATTAGATATGTGAATCATCCTCCCTATAGGTTCTCTTTTAACGTAGGTCCTTTAATGCAGGTCCTGGCAACAAAACCATTTTGTTGGCACGGAATTGATTAGACCAGGGTCCTTCTCAGGTTACCAACAAAAGGTACTATGTAGTCTAGAGCGTTGGCATTTTCATCTCCTCCAAAGAGAATAAATTTCACCCTAAGTGCAACCAAGACAAAAGGATAGGGAAGGAAAAGGAGAATACTCAGGTGGATTCACAGAACCTTCAATATTCACCATGATATTATGCAGGACAGGCTAACTACATAACATATATGAGCTCATACACACAGGAATTGAAGCTACTTAGGTTGCGAAAAGAATTGATACACAGAAACATCATATGGAACTTATGAAGCATAAAGAAGTAATGTAAAGATACAACGTATATGCATGATCACAAAATGACGCTTAATATTTCAAAATTTTGGATCCTTCTTTATATATTATCATAATATCTTATTAGATACAACCCCAAATATATAAATTAATGCTCTATTACCGACTTT
Source organism: Picea engelmannii (assembly GCA_009831015.1). NCBI lineage: Eukaryota > Viridiplantae > Streptophyta > Pinopsida > Pinales > Pinaceae > Picea > Picea engelmannii. The sequence goes on along the minus strand of ML858855.1, from coordinate 11,051 downwards.
TGGCTCTAGACTCATGTCATGGAGCTCTATTTACCCAAAACTGTATATACATATTACATTTATAGAACTAAAATGCAAGTTATCAACAATAGACAACAAGAAGAAGAACAACAACCTGAACATAACAACAAGGGAGAACCCTTTTACAATTGTATTCATCCCATATATATAAGTTGAGTAGTGTCTTTTGAATTTGGGCTTTCATGCTTTATTGTTCTGCTGCAATTGCTTTTTACTTTCTGGCGTTGCACTGTCCTTTTCCACAATTGATTTCTATTACTTTTCCTCCCTTTGTTGTCCAACTTATTATGTAGCTTCCGTAACTTGTGCTAAACCAAAAATGGGACTGTAGTCCTTCTTGTGTAGCTTCTCATAAAAAAATGAAGGGCCTAACAACTTTTTCATTAGTTTACATCCAAGGGATCTGGTGGAAAACCTTGTCACAAGATTGTTGATGTCACTGATCCTGATGCCCCTATTATCATGCTCCATGCCATACTTGGACTTGATTTCATCCGAGATGGCCTTGGCTCTGGTCTTATCCTCCAAGTATTATTCTAGATTTTCCCCATTTGTGGGTAGCCCCATGATTGTAGTAATAAGGACCACAGTGATAGTCACCAGCCTATCCATCCATAAAATCATGTCGTGTACTCATGCAAGAATTTTCTTAACACATGTGTTAATATGATTTCCCCGCCCAAAATTTGGGACATCTAGTAAATTCATGATGCTTGTGTTGTAAGGCCCAATAATCCACTGCGTCGATTCTAACAATGGCATGCATGATGAACCTTCTCCCTTGCTTTCCAAGTAGTTTTGGGATGCTAGGTCTGGAAATTTGGTGACGTTTTCCACGTCGTGGTTAGAGTACTTGATAGAAGTAACTACACCAACCATGTCATCATCGAAACGCACCCCTCTCAGAATCTTCGGTAGAACTAGGGTCCCTTCGACTTGTGGTTGTGACTCTCCGTGCACACTTCTTTCAACATGTCCCTTCTGTTTGGCTTGTGGGGATGAACCCCCCACCTATGGTACACCCTCATGTATTGTTGCCTATCCTACCTCTGGTTTGTGGCTCTGTCGTGCTAAACCCATGGCCTGCTCGACCTATCATGGCCCTAGTCCCCTCAAGGTGTCAGACTCAGTTCTCTCCATCTCCTCCTCTATCTCCCAACATCCTCTGTTGAGTTCTTCTCCTCCTATATTGTCATTGGTTTTTCTTCGTACTCAGGTGTGTGGATTGCATCCAAATCCACCACTAAGGGTGTTTATTTCTCCCTTGCGTCTATCACGTGAGAAGTACTTCTCATGTTTCAGTCAGTCCTACCCGGCTCTCCAAATCGTGGTGGTGACATTGCAACAAGATCTAGGGTGTAAATCTGCGAACTTGATAGATCCTTGGTCGAATTCTCGCTCTATCACTCTTTCAATAGGATCTGCATTATTCTCCTTATCAATTGACACAATGCATTTCTTTCCCCCCTTTTTCTGACTTTATAGTGGGACGACGAAGTGACAACTGTTCCACACTGACATTTGTCCCCTTTTCACTTTTGGCAGTGTGTCCTGCATGTGGTACCATTGTAATTGTTAACTGTGGTCTTGTGCATCATGTTTTCAAAATTTTCCCTTTCCTTTGCTCCAATTTCTTTACCTCTGTGTGCAGAATTCTGTATGTTTTTCGCAATTTCACCCACCGCTACCAGTTGGCCCCTGAATTCCTCGGCCGTCATTTTCCAAATTGTTGTGTTTTCCAACCGTTGGTCCTTTTTACCCATTGGCTTCGATACCCTTTGATTCTAGCACGGGGTCATTGGCTTCAATACCCTTTGATTCTAGCACAATATTCTTATTTCTTCAAGCTGACTCAGTGACCCGTGTGCACAGACTCTTTTATTTTTTGTTGCATTGATTTTCTCACCTACGTGCGCAAATTGTTTTTTTTCCCCATTTTTACTGCGCGGTAATTTTCAAGTTGCGGTTGGTTTAATTTCCTTGTACATATTTAGTCGACTCCCATTGATCATGAACCTCAATTATGTTCCTTCCAAATCCTTCAACTGTACAACTCCTCCATATGTGACAGTCTTGACCTCATATGGTCCCAACCAATGCATTCTGAAATTTCCTGGATGCTGAAAAAACTTGTTGTCATACAATCGGACTAGGTCTCCTTCCTTGAAACTTTTTCTCTTGATATGTCGGTCATGATAAGTTTTTTCCCTTTCTTTCTGTACTTCTTGGTGAAATCCTGCTAGAATCTTATCTTCTTCCATTCTCATCAGCTGACTTAACCTTTCTTGTACTACACCTCGATTTATCATGTTTGTAATTGTTGTGACATGTAGACTTAGTACCAAAAATTCTAATGGCACCATTTCTTCTTGTTCATACACCAATCTAAACGATGTCTTCCCTATTAGCTTCTTACATGTAGTTCTATATGCCCATAATACTACTGGTATCTTTGAATGCCAGTTGTCCCTATTGACATTACAAAACTTGGTTAGGGAATTCTCTAGGATCTTCTTGAAGGCTTCCACTGTTCCATTTGCCTGAGGGTGGTATGGCGTACATTTCTGATGGTATACCTCGAATTATTTAGTCAGAGCTCTGATAGTTTTGTTGATAAAGTGAGTTCCTTGGTCACTCATTAGAATCCTTTGGCATCCAAATCCGATGAGCACATTTTCAAACAGGAAGTGTGTTGTTGTCTCTGCACTGCAATATTTAAATGGTGTTGCCTCTACCCATATTGAGAGGTATTATGTCGCAGTGATCATGTATCGTGCACCTGATCTTATTTCAGGTGGGTAATTGGCCCAACAAAATCGATATCCCATTTTTCAAACACTTGTAGCGTTACTTGTGGATGTAAGGGAATCTCACCCATTTGTTTGTTTTCCAACCCTATGACAAACATTTCATTGTTGACAGTATTCATTTGCATCTTGATTATTATTTGGCCACCATAATCCTGTGTGCAGTACCTTCTGCACAGTATCTTTTCCTTCATAGTGTCCTCCCGATATTCCTTCATGGGCTTTTGCTAATATCCTAGTCCTTTCATGTTCTAGATCCCACCTCCTCAATATGTTATCTTCCCCCATTTTATATAAGTCACCTGTGATCAAATGGTATTCGGATGCTCAAAAAACCAGATTCTTCCTTTGCGTGGTGTTAAATTCCTATGGCGCAGTCAATGTACTTAAATGCTCAATAATTTCAACAAAATAATCATCCACGACCTAGACTAAAAATAGTTGTGCATCAAGGAAGGTATCCTCTAAATTTGTAGGATCATTGCCATTAGTGACCCTTGATAAGTGATCAGGTTTTGCATTCATCTTCCTTGGCTTAACTATGACTTCAAAGTCAAATTCTTGAAGCAACAGTAACCATCGACATATTATACCCCCCGACACTGGCTTGTTGACTAGGTACTTAAGGTCTAAATGATCTGTGAACATATTAAAATGTTTTCCAAGTAGGTAATGCCTAAAATTTTGAAGTGAATACACCATTTCCATACCTTCTCGCTCTGTAGTGTTGTAGTTTTGCTCGGAGTCAAACAATTTTCTTCTTGCAATTTCTATGGGATGGTCCAACTCCCCTACTTTTAGTTGTGCTAGCATAATGCCCAAGGCTATGGCTAATGAATCCACATGCACATGGAATGTATTCTCCCAATATGGAAATACTAAGATGGGTTTTGTGACCATATTCTCTTTTAGGGTGTCCAATCCTTGCTGACAACTCTCATTCCACTAGAATTTAGTATCCTTCTTAAGCAATTTCTCCATCGGCATAGTGATCAGTGCATACCCCTTGATAAAAATTTTGTAATATCCTGTATGTCCCAGTGTGGCCCGCAGTTGGTGAAATGATTTTGGTGGTGGTAAGTTCACAATGACTGCAATATTTTCACAATCCACGATCCATCCTTGTCTGCATACTATGTGACCTAATTGAATTTCGAAGGGTGTTCCAAATACACATTTATAAATGTTCAAGGATATTTGTCATTGCTTGTATCTTTCTAACATCAACCTCAACACCTCGACATGATCCTTCGGTAGGTTGTACACTGTCCAATAATCCAAATATACCTCTAGAAACTGATGGATGAATTCTTTGAAGGCAACAATGACTACTCTGGAGAAAATTGTTGGTGCATTTTTCAGTCCAAAAGGCATGAAAGTGTACTGGTAGGATCCCCATTGTGTTGCAAAGGTAGTATTGTATCGATCTTCTGGTGCTATATTGGTTTGGTGATAGCCTGAGAATCCATCAGTGAATGAGTATGCTTCCTGGCCTCCCACATTTTCTAGGACCTCATCTATAAATGGTGTAGGGAAGGGGTCATGTAGGAAGGAATAATTGAGATTTATCAGATCTACACAGATTCTTATGCCTCCTCTATTTTTCTCCTAAACTACCATGGGGATTATCCATTATGATTCTTCTTATGGTTCTATGATCCTTGCTTCCAGCGTTCTGTCTATTTCTTCTCTTCCTTTATTCTTGCATATGGGGTTCAATATGTAAGGCCTCTGTCTAATAGGTCTTGCCTCCAATTTGAGAGGGATATTCATCTCTCCAATTTCTCCTGCAATACCCTTCATTTATGTGAAGGTAATTGGGAATAGGTCATTGTACTCGTACAATAATTATGTTATCATGTCTACTATTTTCTTGTCCCAATAGTCTCCAATGTTGGCCATTTTGGGATTCTCAATTGTCCCAATGTTGAATTTCTTCACCTTGATTGGTGCAACAATTACTTATGATTCTAGAGGTGGACCTTCCTCTTCTCTTTCAACTCCATCTTTCTCAATATGAATATCATGCAGATCGTCTTCATCTGGTACTTCTTCTTGCACATGGTAGCATTAAAGAAATTCTTTCCCTATATATATTTTTTGTTTTTTTTCTTCTTTTATGAGTTAAACTTATGGTTCCTTAATGAATATCACACCTCTTATTTGTTTAAGGGTTGTGTCTATCTTGGGGTTCTCATGCTCAAATGAGAAAGTGATTGTAAAGTTATGTTGTAGTATTGGCCATGTCGTAGTTCCTCTATGTAGTTCCTGGTCTGTATACCAGTTTGTTGGGATTCCCTCTAATGTGTGTATGCAATGATGAGGCCATTCCTCTAGGGGGTTCACTTTCCACAACGCTCTACAATTCTCCAAGTGTTCTATTGGTTCCCCCTGTCCATCGTATTTCTGATGTTGTTTGCTTCTTTGTTCTGCGCCAAACCTAATGTGCAATAATTGCTTACATTGGTACTAGTATGTGATTGTTTCTTTGTATGTGCCCCACCATATTGCAAGTGTAGCATTAAGTGCGATGTCAAGAGATAAAAATATATGATTGTCTGATACTTCATCCTCACATATTGTTAGGAATTATTCCAAGTCGTTGATTCCATGGAAACTTGGAGGTTTTCTTACTTTTGTCCCAACCCACCTTACTGCGCAGTCTATTCGTATGCATCTTCTAGTTGAGACCTCATGTAGGTGTTGCTTCCAATTCTCTAGACCAGTGTCTGAGTTGGAAGAAAATGATGTGATACTTCTCCATCTAAGTAAACCATCGACAATTAGATTAATGTAATCTTCAGTGCACACGGTGGTCTGGTACAACTGGTTAATTTCTTCTAGATCTAGACATGTTGGTTCGACAAATATTTCATCTTCTGATGAATATAGGGGAACGATCACCCTGTATTCACTTGACTCAAATGTCATCTTCCTAGCCTTCAGGTTGATTATCGCCTGATTTTCAAATGCCCAATCCAATCACAGTAATGCTAGATGTGGTGTTGTGTCATCCATGATTTTGATCACTTCGAAGTCTTCCTAAGTGCGCACTATGTCCAGATCTATTGTCACTCGTTTTAGCCTCCCTAGTAGTAGAACTCTATGTTGGTTTCCTAACTTCAGTTGGACTGGTGAGTAGCCTAAGGTAGTTTCTCCCATGCATTGCCATGTCTTTTTGGGTAGTACATTCACTTCATATTCGAGATCTAATATGACATCGCCCATGTTAACATATCCGATGTTGGCATTCAATCTAAACTCTTTGTTGGTTCTCCTTCTGGAATGGAGGTGTTTGACTATCCTTTGTTCTAAATTTCCCTCAGATTTTTTGGTACATTTATCTAACAGATTCTGTAATATTATAATAGATGATGGATCCTTAAGTAATTGAATACAGGATTGTAGGAAATTTTTAATACAACTTACTTGGTTTCAAGGGTGAACTTCACTGGTATGGTCCAATGCTATCGATATTTCATACATTGGTACATCTTGGGTAGGCTGCGCGGTAGATGTAGATGCAAAATTTTTCTTGAGAAATTCTTGCCTGGCCTCCTTAAAGGTCTCCTTCTCCTTTTCTGCATCAAATCGCTTGGGTGGCTCAATATTTTTCTTAATCCACTGGTGTTGTACTGGTTCCTATTTATCCACATCATCTCCTATTTTAGCACCTTCGCATGTCACTATGTTTATGTTCCTGCCATATTATCTAGCTTCTGTAAAGATCCACTATACATTTCTCTTGTATCTTCCCTAACAGTGTTGTGAAATCCTCTTTGTTGTGATAGAGGGAATTATCTTATATAGTTCCCTGGTTGTTGGAAGTTATGGCACACTACTGGACCTCCGCTGCCTCGTCCTCCTCCTCTGTACCTAGTGTGATCTCCACACGGTGTATTGTATTGAGGTATCTGATTATACTGTGCAGGGTTATACTTGGGTTGCACAACATTATATTTTGGTTGCACATTGTTATACTATTGTGGCATAGTATTATACTGAGATGGTGCTTGATTAAATTGAGGTGTAACTTTCCCTGTCATCATTTCATCTTGCACCCTATATTTTTTTTATTCCCTTTCCCTCATTAGATCCATGGTTCTGCAATCTTTGTCATCATTCCCTACTGACTTTCCAAAAGTGTAGTATGCATTCTTTGGTACTGTTTGGTAGTAATGCATCATAGGACAATGATATGGATCATGCATCTTGCAAATTTCAAACTAGGGTCCTCCTATTGGCAATGGATTTGGAATTCCTATTGCCATATACTGCGTGAATGTTGGAAATTCGTTCTTATGGTGCCCTCTTTTTCTACATGTGGTACACCACACAACTTCGAGCTTGTCCTTGACCTTATTCTGATTGAGTTGAAAGGTAAGATTCTTCAGATCCTCCTTCAACTTCTCTATAGATGGATCTATCTTGTGGTATTGATTCTCCTCCATTTGCAATGTTGCCTGCAATGCCTCTTCTTGAGATTGGAATTTATGTTTTCTGAGTGGGTATTTCAGGTGTGGTAACAAATAATTCACAAACAGATGCCTATGCTACATGCCAGTCATGGCATACCTCAATTTCCCTTTCAGACGTTTAAATCGATGGTCAATTTACCAGACAGATTCTCCTAGTTTCCGTTGAATTTGTATCATCTTGTTCATGTATTGATCCTATGATCTTGGCTTCTGGATATCATTAATCAATAATTTCTTGATGTTTGTCAATGCCCTTATCATCCCAGGTGCATTTTTTACATCTAGACTCATGTACTAGTCTAGTGCACGGTCTCTTAGCATGATAGGTAGCTACACAAGTTTAGTTTCTTCATCAATGATATGTTTTTATTCCCAAATCTTTGCACTAATAAATGGGTGTTTCTCAGGGTCTTATGTTGCCTCTCCTTGAAATTATGGTAACTGAATGGTGGGATTATGTCCTGCCATTTTGAATGTTGAATGAATACCCCCATGTGGTGTAGATACTTGAATAATGCTTCTTGAAATGGATCCCCCATTTGTTTTTCCTTGTGTATATGTACTTTATGTTGTCTTCATTCTCCTGAAATTTGGTTGTCTAAATGGTGGTGTTCTTCTTGGTGTGTTAATCACACATGGGTTTATGGGTTCCACACTAACATTAATATGGCTAGGATTACTACCTTATATTCCCTCTCTTGGACCTCTCATCTTCCTCTCTTATGTTGTGCGCATGATTTCCTCAATATTCTCCATAGCCTTGAAGATCCTCTACCTCCTCTTCATCACTTTCCAAGCCTTCCCTCATGACTATGACTCTTTTCTTGGTGTTCACCTTGTATTGGTAGGGTACTCCACTGTGCATCCTTTCAGCTGTCTCCATGATCCACTTGATCTGGTCATCGTCCATCATGATTGGGTCCAAGGCTTCCTCCTTATTTCCCTTGTCCCCTTCTCCTTCCAATTCTCTTTTTTCTGTCAGTGCTTCCCCCCTTCCCCCATGCACACAAGGAAGTTTAGTTGTCTGATTCCATTGTCATTACACCTTTTTTATAGAGAAATATATTAATAAAAGTATACAACGATATAATATACCTTCCTCAAGGGTCGTTTATAAACTCTTACTCTTCTTCCCTGTACAACTTCGTGGTATCTACCGCAAATTATGTTATAAATCCTGCTACAATATTGTCGAGCCAAAAATCTACTACGTGTGTAAATTTGTTATTCACGTGTTGTAACTACACGATCTAAACTGAGTTCCACTCTAACTTTTGGATCTGATTTTTTGCGTGGTTGTATTTCAACCTCAATATCCACTCTTGCAATAAGTGTGGAAAATCACAGAAAAATGCTTCATGCAAATCAGTAAACACATACTTCTCAAGATATTTGTGTGGTGTTACTCTAGGGTTTTTGTTATCTTGTTGCACAAACTCTAGCTCCTTTGTTTTCAAACATCTCTCTATTTCCTCTTTCATGGGTCTCTAGGGTATAAACATTCCTTTCTATATTTTCATTCTTTTTGACACATCGGTCCCAGATCTTACATTCTTTGAACAATTTTTCAACAGATCAAGCATTCTTTTACCAGATCTTCAATAGATCAAACATTATTTTGACAGATCTTCAACAAATATCATCCACTCAATCCTATGTTGTTCCAACTGGAAACATAACCATTTGTTGGTTTCTTATCATAGTTATACCTTTAACATGATTTGACCTAGGTTCAGGTCTATTGGGGATCAAACAAAGCCTCTAAAACTATCGTCCCTCCTGGTAAACCAGAAGGCAGTGCAACGCATAGAGTGCACTGTGAAGTCTCACCTAAGATAGTCTTAATGGGTGACTACAATACTCAAGTGCTTACATTCCAGGACTGAATGGGGATCTGTGAATTGTGTGCTATGAATTCTATCTAATTATTAAAGAAATATATTGTCATTATCATTCATGCATGTAATGTAATTAGATCCATTAATTCATTCATACATCATTCTAACATCTACTCATATATAGTAAAAGAGATACAAACATTCAATCACATGACACAGTTTTTACCGTGGTTCACCACCTCCCGGGCTACATCCATAGAGATCTGTCTCTCAAGCTCTTTTATTATGGTAGTTCCAAAACTACAGCGCCACACACTTTACAACTCGTCCTTAGTCAGTTTGATATCTATTACGAGGCAGACTAGATCACACCAGGCTCCTCAACCTATGATATAACCCTTAATATCTACCCTTCTGACTCCCTATATATCCACATCTTACAAGAAGGGATCACATTACAATAGTGTTACAAACTAGTTACTCCTTCTCACACGAGTAACACTCCATGAAAAAACAGAACCCTGTCTAGACCTCCTAGGTGTCTATTTATGTGTATTTTTGGCTCATCATCCATTACATTCTCTTACCAAAACCCTAACCTAGTTATGTATTCTTGCATGATGGCCTTGCACGCTTTCCTCCTCTACATGTGTGTTTTCCATTCGTCCACTTCTTTTCCTGCCAGTCGTCTTTCTTTCCCATCTTCTTGCATTCGTGCCTCACATGCCTTTTTGCCAACTGTATTTATTTCCCATATTATTGCATGCATGCCTCGCATGCCTTTCTGCCAAATTTCTTTCCTCCGCGTCGTTCCCTTTCCCCAAAATGGGTTTGTGCCCAACAGTGGTGTGTTTTCACCTTTTTCCTCTTCTTCCACCAAATCCTTTGGATTCCCATGGCTATTGTCAGGTGCAACCTCTATTCATAGATCCAAATTTGAAGGGAAAATAAAAGGGATTACATATATTAGGTTTTCAGTTGACCCTTTCCTCTTCAAGAAATAAAATTTGTCAGTAGCTATAACCTCTTCAACCACCAATCTTGTACCCGTAACTAGTGATGTGGTTCCATGTAGTTTTGAAGTAGGTGGTAAAGTGGTACATTGAATGTTTTCAGATGTGATATGGGATGTTGATCAAGATTCCTATTTTCTTAGTTGAAACTTGTCCATTCCCCTCACTAGTCCAACTCACGAATTCCCACTTCACCAATCCCACTTGTGTCATCATGGCCAATACTCAATACATTTCCCTCTCTTCTAGTTTTCTAATGATTTCTATTAATCCACAACACAATTAAATGCTTTGTAATCATATTACATGAAATCTTATCATAGTTACATTTATGGGTGAAAACAAGGAAACACAAAATGCTTAAATTGTTTTTACTCCATTTCCCAAGGATAAAGCACTAATCTACTTGAATACACTATATAACACCTATTACATATCATAAATATTTAATTTTTAAATCTAATTTTATATCAAGGGTTTATAAACATTGATTTAGCAATCTCATATAGGGAAATATGTTGGCATGTTTTACAGGCAGTGTATGCTTGTCATTGATGGAAAGTACAACAACGATGTTGTCTTGAGTACAGGAGCATGATCAACAGCGTAGTGATAATGGGGGGGAGGAGCAACAATGATCGTTGGATCAACAATTCATAATTCTTGATGGCTGTCAGATCTCAATGTAGACAAGAGGAGCATGCAGATATGGAGGATAGATCTCGGGCATTAGATCCGAGCGTAGGGTCCAACCACCCTTGGATCTAGGAGAGTCTGCACATTCTTTAAAGTGCTAGGAGAAGTGGGCTTACAAAATCCCGAAAGCAGGAGGACCATCCATCTTCGGGAAGGACACGTGGACATGCATATGTGGAGGATAGATTTTGGGCGTTA
>WSFP011403760.1:0-25946 GCA_009831015.1 Picea engelmannii | reverse complement strand
AATCCTTTATCTAAGAAGTATATTAATAAATCCTTTTCTAAATGTTGACAATGATACATTGTACCAAACCTTGAACATACTTTCATAATAAAAAAATATATATTTCCATATTGGGTGACATTGTATTTGCATTTTGTTTTTGTTTTTTATCTTAAAAATTTAACATGTCCATATTGAGTAGAATTTATTTGCATTCTATTTTCTTGCATTTTAAAAATTTAACATTACTCTTGACACACACCAACTATCAAAGAAAGTGTCATGTCCTTATGAGATAGATACTTGATAAATTTTATCACAATACCTTATTTTATTTATTATCATAATACTAATAATCTAATTTTAAGGTCATGACCAAGCCAGACACCAAATTGGTGTATGAGACCCCTTGTTTGTGGGACAAGGGATCCCCTTTCCGCAACAATTTGACTGCTAAAATCTATTAAAACCTTCTATGTTACATTAATTTTTTAAAGAATTTATTAAAAAAAACACTTTATTTAAATAATTATTTTAAACAACAATTAAACTTCTTGGAAACTCTAACTTCACTAAAAAACCCCTTTAAAAATCATTATTCAAATATTTTTAAATAATATCGACTTTTATGGTTAGACTAGGCTTTGGAGTATTACACTCTACTAAGATATTTTAGTAATTTCTCTACATTCTTAGAGACTTGCTTGAAGAATCTCGTTACTCGAGTTGAGATAGAGATTTGTTTGAAGAATCTGGTTGCTTGAGTTGAGATGAAAATATAGAATAGCCAAACATATGTGGACCTTGAAATTCTTTTGGATGAAGAGGCATAAGTCATTCCTTATAATTCATCTTTTCAAATGGCTTCTTTAATCTAAGGGAGATAAGTTATTTGTAGCTAAACCAAAAAAAGTTGATTGTTACTTTAGCTCTTCGTCAACTACTTCCACGTTAAAGGGCATCCTTTCTCTAAATTAAGTTTTGCAAAACAACAAATTTTGTGACATAGTACCACTCTAGCATCATTATCTTACAAAATCAATTAAATGTTCATAACCTTGTACAAAAACATTGAAATAATGCACCCTGTGAACATTATATGGTCTAATTTCCATCTTCAAATGGAATGTGTGGGATACATGTCTATATTCAATGGATTCAGCCAATATCTCTTTTTTTTTGTAAATATAAGTCGTATTACCTTAGATAATCATAAAACCAATACAAATAGCAAATCTTGTAACCATTTATGCCAAACAGATGGAAACCAGAACCGATTGCAAGCTTGAAAACACATCCATGTTTACATAGAAATACATATTTGTCCAGATACAAAAATTGTGAAAGCTATAATATAGAATTGGGCCTACCTAATACTGTATCTATGACTATTTTGAACAAAAAGAAACATGACATGAAAAAATTCAAACACTGGAAGAACCCATATTTCCATTTCCATTTGGGGGGTGAGGCCAGGCTGGAGCAAAGACATAAGGTTGGCAGTAGATTGTGCACCTACTCTTGACATGCTCTCTTGAAAGGGAGTCAAAGAAGGAATCAAACCGATGACAAAGGATGTTATGATGAAAAAGATGGTCAACATCATCCCTTCTGAGGTTGAAAATAAGCCTCAGTTGATCCTTTGAGAAGTTGCACATGGGGGCACCTCGGGCATTGTATCCATGCTAGGGTTGAGCTTAGTTTTAGGATGAGATACCTCTTGAACCATATCTCCAATCATTGAAGGAGGATCCTCTTTCATAACTGGAAAAATCCTAGGTTCCCCCAAGACCAGGGTGGGAGTAACACCTACCTCTCTAGAGGAATTGAAAAGAGAAGGATGTAAATATTTAGAAGCAATCAAGTGAGAGTATGAAGGAGACCAGGGAGGAACTAGAGGGAACTCCTCATCAATTAAAACATGATTATTGTCATCCTTAATCCATTTTTGAGTTGTGTAGGGCAAGTCCATAGAGTATGAATCGACGAAGATTGAGCTAATGGAAGGTGGCAGAGATGGCAAGGTAGACAGACCCGGACGAAGCTGATGAGCCATGTAGCTATAGTAGGTTGGACCTCACTTTGGATTACCCCTCTTGTGTGACATTGAGAGTGAAAAATGATTAAAATGCCAAGAGAGAGAGATGTGAGAGAGGATACCAACCACAACACCCAGACAAACAATATAGAACATAAACCATGATTTACCTCCAATAAGTAACCCATTCCAGTAATGGAATATTCCATTAAGATTGAGTTGATGTCCCTCATCTTCCTCATACTAGCACTATAGCAGTTCGACACTCGGATTGATTGGAACATTAAGTTTCCCATGCAACACATGCGCGTCTCCACCCTTACTTCGTTAATGCTCTGCATTGACATGAATAGAGGGAGGAGAGCAGTGACTGGCTTCATTAACTTCACTGGGTGCATGTATTCCAGTTGTCAACCCATTCGAGGGTTCAACCAATATCATTGGCATTAGCATATATAATAAGAAGGATCCCACCCAAAGTTTTGCTAATTTCAGTATTCCATTCTGATATAGATTCTCGATTATATCAAAATAAAAACCTAGCATATTTTCAATACCACAATTGACATAGTGGAAAGAAAATATTATTCTAAACTAGCAGGCACTCCATCTACCATTTCAAACTAACTAGATATGTACATCCAATCCAACTAACGATCCACCATACTAAAACGAAACAGTGGAGGCACATCCATACAAAAGTTAAATGAAGAATTGTTGCATCAATTGGTACGCATTGTGCACAAAAGAGGATAACTTAACATTCACATGCCTGAAACATGTGACACTGATAACGTTTATGGGAAAGATTAAAGGACACACATGTTTACAGAACCTAGAGAGAGGAACCATACCTTAATATTAAAGGACACACATGTTTACACCGCCTAGAGAGAGGAACCATACCTTAAGATTAAAGGACACACATGTTTACACTGCCTATAGAGAGGAACCATACCTCCCTTTCGTCAAGGTATAGATTGGAATTTTGAAGAGAACGAGACATAAATTGTGGCTTTCACTTGATTTAAAATTAATAGAAATTAATTTTAAAAATAATTTCACAAAAAACATATTCAAATACGTCCATAGAAATCTTTGCATGTAGTTTGTACACTAACAATGACATTTTTTTATAAACATATACACTCGTAGAGATGGTATTCATACCTTGATGTCCTTTGGCTTTAACAAAATATAAGAATGGGATGATTTCTAGTGCTTTATCACACATCTCCAGGATCATATCTATCTCACTATATCTCTATCACTAATAGATTTAGGAGGGCCCTGGTTCATATCAAACAACCTCTATGGGGAAGGACGAGAACTCACTTAATGCCATGGTCTTGCGACCACCATTCATTCAAAACAATGTGGATATAGGGGTGAAAAATAAGAGAAGTGACATTGTCATTTTCGGTCTTATTTCACTCCTTCGAAAGGCCACATAACTTTCCATAGGAATAAGTGTTACCACCATCCATAACATCTTTGAAGGACAAATAATAAGAGCATTTTTTATGCCATTGAATGAGGCATGGTCTGTGCCATAAATATATATAAATTATTTCATGTAGGCATGATATTCTCATCTTGTATTGACACACTTGTGGAATGGCCTACCTATGGTATTGTGAGTTAAGAAGATAACCACCTTCAAAAACATGTTCAAGGCATCCTTGTGGTAGTTTCCTCGCTCATGCTCCTCATTAGGTAGTCACTAACACTCCTCAAATGACTTATCAATATAATAATAAGATCTACTCACATATAATAAGGGCTCCTAACAACTCAAAGGAATCCTCAAAAGGGAATATTTCGTAGAGGAAAGAGTCTTTCCCCAAAGCCTAAGCGGAGCTATCTCACTAAGGTCTTCATTTTTTAGGTCTTTTCGAATCCTAAAATGAAGTACCGATTGTACTATCATGAAGTATACGATGATAGTTGGCCTCCTTGCCAAGCATACCTTAATGTAAGTATTGAACCCCAACAAGGCCTTTCAATGCATGCCTTACTGGAATGAAGTACTTATTTCCTTAGCGACAATTACCTCAGGTGAAAAATAACAGTTAAGGAGCCAAGGAAAGAAGTACTAAGGTGTTGAGTTCTATTCTCTCCCACCAGTCTTTATGTCTAAGAATCCATATGGAGGAATCAACTTATTTAGTTTTATTCCATAGAAACACCATTGATAGTGCTTGACTAATGTTAGGAGAGAGATGGAGAAGGGAGAGAGCAACCTGAAATTTCAGAGTTACTCTTAGTATTAACTCTATCATATTTCACAATTTTTAAGGTAAGTAGTACAACATAATTTAACTTTTGAGCATAATTTTCTCTTGAAAGTTAAATCTCAAGAAGGTCCAATATTGTTATAAATTGAAAAAAAGATAAAAGCTAAGTTTATAATTAAAATCAAGATATGGACTTTGGAAACTAAAGAGAAAATATTGTTGTTTACTGTTGTCTTAAAAGTTAATTGAGAAAGATTATATTACAATTTTATTTCTTTGATTGTAATAATTCAAAAGGTGAAGGGGAATAACCCATGCCACTATGCTTATGCTTGAAACATAGTTCCCAACTTAATGAGACTTGTGACCTCAAAACAAGAACTCTAACCTAAGAAACCCATATATTTAGATCAAAAACACCAAAGTCAACCCCCGAATAAAAAAGTGATGCTACTAGTCACACCATTTTTTGGGGGTTGGTTAAAATTGTGACTTGTTTGAAATTGAGGTCCTCACAACCAATACCATTGTGGAAAATTCATCCTTAAATCGAAAAGTGATACTTTAAGTAGCACCAATTTTACTTTTAGAGTTAAAATTATGACTTAATTGAAAATGTGACCTTGACAATTGGTATTGTCACAAATAAAAAAATTAAAATCGACTCTTAAATCGAAAAGTGGTACTACTTGAATATTTATTTATTGTTATTATTATTTAAAATTACATTAAAAAATAAATAAATTGAAAAAAAACTCCATAAACAAGTTTAAAAAAAATTAAAACTCCATAAACAAATTAAAAACACACACACACACACACACATTTTTGTTTGAAAAACAAATTGTAAAACATACTTTTAAAAAAATGAAGAAGATACAACTTTAAAAAAGGGAAAAAAATTAAATAAAATCGTAGGAAAAAAAAACAAACTTAAGAAACCTTGAAAAAACAAAATTAAAAAACATTAAAAATTAAAAACAAAAAAATACAAAATAAAAAAACATTAAAAATTAAAAACAAAAAAATACAAAATTAAAAACTTAATTAAACTAAAATCAAATTAAAAAATACAAAACAAATTAAAAAAAATCATAACATTTTGGGGGAGGGCGGTTTTTGAAATCACCCCTCTCCCCATTACCCACCCCCTCTGCCACTCCCGCTCTTTCCCTCTCCCTCCCCAACCCTTTTCCCCACCCCTCCTTCCCTCCTCTTATACTGCCCCTTCCCCTCTCCACCCCTTACCTCCCTACGTTGCCCACAGACGACCCAACAAGGGGCAGTGGGCTTGGATTCTTATGTGAACCATCTAAACTTAAAGGAAACTAATAGTATACAATATTGTTGGCAATGGCTGAAAGCAATTAATGGATTCGATTATGATCATTGCTATGAGTAATTTAGTAAAATATAACCCAACCAACATGTTGAGTATTTATGAAGAAATTGCTTATTCAAGCAATAATGAACAAAGCCCAAATTCCTTATTGGACATTACTCCTATGTGATCTGGATTGTACAGAGAATGAAATGAAACACACACAAAAATATAACAGAGAGCATAGTAATATAATGTAAACCCAACTTCTATTAATGAATAAAATAACAGAATATTGTAGAACACAAACTGACTAGAATGGTGGTAGCTTATCTCTGAAGAGAGAGAGATGGCAGCTATGATCATTCAAACAAATATAATACAAGAGGCCGAAAGGATGTCATTTAACATAAAACAAGAACGCTAAAGGTACAAAACCCTAAACGTAGGAGGCGAAGTGCCAAAAAGTGTTTTGAAATGAAAAAAACATATTTTTGGGCATTAGTTTCTACATCAACTTTCCAGGAACATAAATTTCACAGACAATCTTTGTTTGTGATGCATGAGAAAAATATCAACCACGACACCATTATTGGCTTAATGGAAGTCAAAGACAAGTTTACTAAAGAGGGTTGGTCCTCTTAATTATTTTATGTTTTTATTTAGTATTAGAAGTCTGAAAATAATCATCAAGGATCTTTGAATCCTCTTTAGATGTAGAGATAGGATCAAATTAAAATCTATTTAGATTTTTGGAAAAGGTTGTAGGATATAAGGTTGAATAAGATGAATCGATCCAATTCTTGTGGATCTGAGAACATATTTTGTATGTATTTAAGCCATCGAGGCTATTGTAACTGGAGGGGGATGAATTTGATAAAATTCGGAATAGAAAAAAATAAAGAGATTGAAGTTCTGATCTAGATTTCCTCACCCTCGGAGCTTCATTGTATGAACTCGAACCATGGATTATTAAATCATTGTTATCTCTATTGTAACACCCCAAGGTCGAGCCCCTGCTGAATTGTAATTATGTTTATAGGCTGGTGAGAAAGTGTTTATAAGCTGAAGACTTATATGTTATTAGGTCAAAGAGCCTAGATTCTTAAGGCCATGAGCTTGATTTTTGTATATTTAAATGCACATATCATTAATAAAATTACACTGCTGCGTGTAAACTGACCATGAAGAAAGAGTTATGGGGGAATAAGCTCCACTAGGTAGGGTAAGGGAGGGGGCTAAGTGTCTAGGCCTAGGGGCTAAGCTAGAAGGCTTACCTCGAAGGGAATAATATTTTATTATTATTTCCTAAAGGCTAAGGTGGACATGATGGGTGTTGTCCTAGGTTCCGGGGAAAGGGAATGAGTGCTAAGTGGAACTCATGCGGCTTCACGAAGACATGTGTCAACCTGGGTGCATGCAGTTTATAGCTGGGAAAGCCAGCTCGTTAGGGGTTCCTCCTCACCATTCTCATGACCCTTACGATTCTTTGGAAGTCTGTCACCCTTCCGAATTCACCGGGGATTCATGCATTGAACCAATTCTCCATCATCATCACCTATGTATCTATCACACACCTTTAGAATCTTGCAATCATACTCGAGTTATCTTGTGTGTCTCCCGTGAAGCCCAACTCACCCTGTAACTACCTAAGTCACCTTGTGTATTAACTTTTGGTCATTGTAGCCACACAGTTCCTTAAATGAGTGTGGCTTACTGCCATCGTCTATTCTTTATTGAGCCTTGTTGTTGCCATCACCTTTTCGGGAATTGACTTAGAAGTTGGACTGAAGAAGAAGGTTGTCAGGCCTGTGATTTGAAGAGGTGGGTTGTCAGGCCCATGGACTGAAGAAGTAGGTTGCCAGGCCTGCAAGCAACTCTCTCCAGGTGAGAGAGATTGTCAGGGAAGTGATTTCCTAGAGGGATCCCAACTGCAGCTATAGTGCTCGGAGAATTCCTGTCTGGCCTGTTGTTGAAGCCCTAGAAGGGAAGTGGGGCAACCAAAGGATTGTTGAGCAGAGAAGGGGCACACTTTCTGGGGTGGGACAGGAATGTGGGGAATGAGAGGCTGTAGGATGTTAGTGTGAGCTATCCCTGGGAGATAATCCTTCCTGTTGACCTATGCGACTTTCCTGTTGCCCTTGCCAAGCCTAGGAATCCCTTTCCCGATGGATTTTAGTCCCAGCTCGGGGGTGACCCACTACTGAGCATGATGAGAAATGTGGTTTAAGGCTGGGAGGTTCGTGGAAGGTCTGCACACAGTTGGCGGTCATCTATTGAAAGATAAGTACCAAATCTCTTTTGATTGTATGTTGTGTAATTGTACATGTTTTATAACTTGATGAGTAATGCCTAGATATATCATTTATGCTGTATGTGTAGGCTTACTATCATTTCTGCATTAGTCTATGTATGGTCAGAATATGTCATCTATATGTATATATTGTCATAATGTTTTTAATGATTATTTCCGCATGAATAGTGGCATGAGCAGAATGCTATAGATGTTAATTTGCATTAGATAGATATGCATATAAAAACACAAAATGGTATCAGGGATAAGAGAGACATCCAAGAAGTGACGTTGCCTGACCTGTTGGTGGCTGGGGATGTCACAAAATGGTATCAGAGCTAGTTGGAAAAAGATAGGGTTGTTGGGTAGCGTTACCTGGTATAGGTTGATGGTCAGGGATGTTACAAAATGGTATCAGAGCTAGTTGGAAAAAGATAGGGTTGTTGGGTAGCGTTACCCGGTAGAGGTTGATGGTCGGGGATGTTACAAAATGGTATTAGAGCCATGGTTTCAACACTGAGCTTGGATGGGCCATGTTAGTGAAAGATGAAACAAAAAGTTTTAGAAAATAATTGTTGTCGAAATGGACAAAAATCAAGTTCAGAGCCCATGGTTTCTACCTGGAACTTGGATGGCCACAAATGAGAAATTTGGTGTAGAAAGTCCAGAGAATTTTGAGGTACAGAGTGCCAGAAGGGTGTTGAAAGAATACTTGGAATGTGTTCGAAAACACAGGAGGTGTAATAAGAAATGGCCAGAAGGAAAGAAATCACAACATTCTTGGTGTTGGGAAGTTAGATCTGGGCGAGAGCAATATAAGCTATCAGATCAAGCGAAGATTAAGTCAAGACCGTCCGATCTCATTGAAGGGAGATCGATGATGGGGAACAATTGTGGAAACAATGAAGGAAATTAAAGCGTGATCAAGTTGAGACTCCAAAATCCCTTAGGATCGTTTATCTTGCTTGATCAACAGATCAACAGTGGATATCAATTCCACTATGGATGAGCATCTTTGCATTGCGGAGATCGGGAAGGAAATTAAAGCGTGAAAAAGTTGAGTTTACACAATCACTCCTCACTGTTGATCTTCATGGTCCATTAAAACATGACTGTCGATCTTGCAAAGTGAGATAAGTGCCCAAATGTTAAGTTGAGGTCACAACTCTCGGTCACATGTAAAGAAGATAGAGCGAATTTCGTGCAATTCTTGTCCGTCGATCCAAGCAAGGAACACATGTCGGCAAGTTATCTTGTTCGAGAATTCGGCGTTCAGGAGAAACAAAGTGTGATGATGCAAAGAATCCCGAAGTCCCGAAGTCCAAAGTTCATCCGGACTGTTCGTTGAAAGGGACGCGTGTTAGAAGATCGGCTTGTTCGGGAATTCAGCGTTCAGGAGAAACAAGGTATGCTAAGGTGAAATATCCCGAAGCCCAAAGTCTTGAAGTGACGTGGCCTGTTGACATCACTAGGGATGACATGGACACATGGGATGTGTGCCACATGTCAGTGAGTTAAGAACCTTTGTAAGATAGAATTGCGGTTAGAACGTGACATATGTCACCCGCCTGATTGGGCCACGTGTCGACGTCGTGTTTCCTGCCACGTGGCGCTCCTGGTGGTGGCACAAGGTAGTTAAAATTGGCGAAGAAGTTAGCTGGATCGGGCCCACATTAACTTTGATCACGATCTATCAATATTGATGGCCAGGCAACATTGTAGAGATCAAAGTTGCACAATAGATAATTCTACAGGGTGGTCCCACAATCCAAATCACGATTTCTTAGAAGAGGTACGTGTCAGCATGGGGACAATTGAGGAACGATCAACAGGTTACTCCAAAACTTCCAACCCATGTCCCCACAATTTGAAAAAGTATAAATTTTGATGTGACATTGCAGTATTTATGAGTTCAAGCACGAAAACCATGGGCCCCAGTGGATGCGTGGTGCTAGATCGTGAAGTCCGGAGACTTGACACTTTGGAAGAAATGGTGCATGAAGGAATAGAAGGAAGAAATTTATGAATCTCGTAGCACTGAAGTAACGTGACGTAATGACGTCACCGGAGGTGACGTGGAAGTATGCAGAGACTTGTGATTCGGGAGTTTTGGGATTTGCAAAGGTGAAATCCTCCAAAGTGTCGGAGCCCCGAAGCCTGGATTTCCATAGCGAGTGTTAGCCATTGGATGCTAGGTAGTCATGGACCATTGATCCACCCTACTTCGTGAGTTCGCCAATCCAACTCTCTGAGATATTCTTTGGGAAGTGTTTTGGAAACCACCAAAGCCGGAGTTCCCAAAGCTCCGATCCACCATAGATCTGAGCAAGGAATGTGGACTGTAGATCCACCATTCTTCGCACGTTCTACAGTTCATTTTTCTGTGATGTTGCGATGTGCAGAAAAAGGGGAAACCTCTGAAGCTCCAGAGCCCGAAGCTTCAACAGTCTGGATAAGCACCCAAATCGTTAGCACTGGGTCACAACCATGGTCCCATGCGAACCAAGGGCATAAGACAAAGGGGCTAATGCCAAAAAATTTGTTGCAGAACAGAGCAGGGCTTAGAGATAGAATCCCGAAGGGGTTCTTGACCGACCAAGACCCACTGAAAATGGAATCTGATATTGATTTTATTGAATTAGATTGGTTTATTCTGGAATTTTTTTAAAGTCTATTAACCCGACAAAAATTCGGTTGACTGCACATTTTGCAGAATTAACAATTGTTAGAAATGAACCGAATTGTCGCATAGTGCAAAGAAATGGGGGAGGCACATGGTGCTTACAGTTCAAAAAATAAAGTTAGAGGAATGGATGCCCATTTGGGATTTGAAGGATCAAACTCCAATGGGCATGGAGAAGATATAGATAAAGAAGGGAACATGATGAAAATCATTAAAAAGTTGCAGAAAGATGTCTAAACTCACCAAGTAGATAATAAAAATCTCATGAAGGCCAAGGAGAAACAAGGAGAATTCAACATAAAGTTGAATCAGAGCCTGGAAAGAATAGAAAATAAATTGGATAAGGAGAGTAGATCAAGGAAATCAAGAAGTCACAGAAGAACAAAAAGTGATAGCAGACATCACCAACGCTCCCCAAGGCATTCCAAAAAGGTAGCATACAACAACCCAAGTCTATCCCCTGTTATGAAGCATAAGAGGTCTGGGGAGGATGAGCTACGAGGAGAAATGAACAAAATCAAACCTCCTACTTTTGATGGGGAGCACAAGAAGGATGAAGATGCAGAGACATGGCTGCTAGGCACGACGAAGTATTTTCAATTGTATAATTATTCTTCTCATGCAGAAGGAAGAATTTCCATTTCCATCTATAAACTCAAAGGTAAGGCATCCATGTGGTGGGATCAACTGGTGTAGGTGCAACACATTGATGAGAAAAATGTTGGAGGGAATTCAAGAAGTATTTTGAAAAGAAATACTTGACTAAGAGGTACTGTGATAAGAAAAAGAAAGAGTTCTTTGAACTCAAGCTAGGAAGTATGTCCATTGATGAGTATAAAAGAAGGTTTTTAGAATTGTTGAAGTATGTCTCTTTCATCAAGGATGAGACAATTAAGATTGAGAGATACTTGAGTGGTTTGCCACCATTCATCAGTGACAAAATACAATATGATGATCCCAAAACATTGGAGGAGACCATAAGGCGAGAAGTGCCTATATGATCAACCAAAAACAAGACCAACTTTCCAAAAATCTTGGGAAGACAAGAATAAATTCAAGATGGATTAGAGGACAAAGGGAATTAAGTCACCATTCTTCAAAATAATCCTCAGGGACAGAGTGATTATTTAGGTGGTCAAAGGCCAAGGCCTTTGACCACCATTCTTCAAAATAATCCAAAGGGAACTTCTAGAGAACCCAGAGTGATTAAGATAGGTGGTCAAAGGCCAAGGCAATGACCTATTCAATGTTGGGGTTGTAAACGTGAGCATCTGTTTAGATATTGTCCTCATAAAAGTGACAAATTGAGAGTTGTTCACAACGTTCAGCAAGCTGAAACAGTGGGGGACATGGGAAAAATTGTACCCAGGATCTATGAAGCCCTCGACAACAAGAAAGCAGAGTATCAATAGCATATGATTGAAGTGGAAGGTATGATCCACAACCAAATCATTACTATTTTAATTGATTCATGAGCTAGTCATAGTTATATAGATCCTAAGATGGTGGAAAGTTTGCATTTTCCAAGAAGCAAGCATGAAAAATCTTGGTTGGTGTAGCTGGCTACTGGAGCCAAAAGAAAAGTCAATGAGATGGTTAAGTCATGTCTTATGGACATGAATGGACTGAGCACAAGGGCAGATTTGAACATCTTGCCTTTAGTTTCTTATGACTGCTTGGTTGGTATGAATTGGTTAGACCAACACCATGCCATCTTAGACTATCGTAACAAGGAATTCACTTGCATAGATGAGGAAGGAAATCAGAGAACAGTCCAAGGAATTCCTAGAGCAATGACTATTAGAGAAATTTTAGCAATGCAGTTGAAGAAATGCTACAAGAAAGGTTGTCAAATATTTGCAGCTCATATGGAAGAAGCACCTAAGGATAAGGTGCCAAATTTGGAGGATCATGAAGTCTTGGAATATTTTGAAGATGTGTTCAAGGAGGTACCAGGACTACCCCCAAAGAGAGATATTGATTTCTCTATAAATTTAATGCCCGAAGCAACTCCAGTATCAAAGACTCCTTACATAACGAGTACACCAGAACTGAAGGAGTTGCAAATGCATCTTGAAGAATTTATGAAGAAGGGGTATATATGCCCAAGTGTGTCACCTTGGGGTTCCCCAGTCTTGTTCATGAAAAAGAAAGATGGGACGTTGAGATTGTGCATCGATTTCTGATAGTTGAATAAAGTAACTATAAAGAACAAGTATCCCTTATCAAGGATTGATGATCTCTTCGATCAGTTGAAGGATGCAAATATATTTTCAAATATAGCTCTTAGGTCAGGATACCATCAGGTAAGGATTAAAGAGGAAGACATCAGCAAGACCACCTTCAGAAAAAGGTATGGTAATTATGAGTTCATAGTGGTTCCATTTGGGTTATCAAATGCACCCGCTGTTTTTATGTGCTTAATGAATGACATTTTCTGGGAATATTTGGACAAGTTTGTAATTGTCTTTCTAGATGACATCCTTGTATATTCCAAGTTGGAAGAAGAGCATGAGCATCATTTGAGGATGGTTTTGCAAGTGCTAAGAGAGCATCAGTTGTATGCCAAATTGAGTAAGTGCTCATTTGATCAAAACACAATTCACTACTTGGGGCATATGATTTCAAAGGATGGGATAACAGTGGATCCTAAGAAGATAGAAGCCATTAGAGAATGGTCAGTGCTAAAGAATGTGCCAGAAGTCAGATTCTTTATGGGTCTAGCTGGTTACTACAAAAGGTTCATTGCAGGGTTTTCAAGAATAGCTCACCCCATCACTTCCTTGCAAAGGAAGGGGAATAAATTTCAATGGACAGAAGAATGTGAAAGAAGCTTCCAACAATTGAAACAACTGTTAACCAATGCTCCAATTACGAGGATTGCAAATCCAAATGAATACTTCATTCTATGCACATATGCATGCAAAGAAGGACTGGGTGGAGTCCTCAGTCAAAATGGGTTTGTTGTATGCTATGAATCAAGGGAGTTGAAGGAGCATGAAAGGCTCTATGCCACTCACGATTTGGAGTTGGCATGCATAGTGCACGCTTTGAAGAAGTGGAGACACTACCTCATGGGAAAAAAGTTTGAGCTGAGGACATACCATAATGGTCTGAAATATTTATTTGATCAACCAACTCTAAATGCTAGGCAAAGCAGATGGTTAGAGTTTCTCAGTGAATATGAATTTGATATAAAGCATATCAAGGGGAAAGAGAACAAAGTGGTTGATGCACTCAGTAAAAGAGTGCATGAATTGCATGCTACATCCATTAGCATGTACCAATAAGATTTGAAAGACATATTTGTAGAGTCTGCAAAATCAGATTTGCAATACATGGAATAATTGGTAACAAAATTGCAGCAAGGTAAAATGCAGTAGAAGGTTGAGGATTATGAATTGGGAATGGATGGAATCCTCCAGTACAGAAAAAAAGTTTATGTACCCAAATCTTCTGAATTGAGGAGTGGGATTTTAAAATAAATGCACAATGTACCTTATGCAGGACACCGGGATATCAAAAAACAATCTCAGTAGTCAAAAGCCAATATTATTGGCCAGGCATGAAGAGGGAGCTTGTTGATTTTATTGCCAAATGTTTGGAATGTCAAAGGGTAACGAATGATAATAGAAACTCAATGGGTTTAATGTAGCCATTACCCATTCCTGAGTGGAAATGGGAAGTTGTAACAATGGATTTCATCATAGGATTGCCCAGAACAAGCAAGCAACATGGTGCAATCATGTTAGTGGTGGACAAGCTTACTAAAGATGCCCATTTCATTCCTATGAATACTACTCATAAGGCAACTAACATTGCTGATATTTATACGAGGGAAGTAGCAAGATTGCATGGCGTACCCAAGACAAATGTGTTTGACAGAGACCGAAAGTTTACATCAAAGTTCTGGAAGGGGTTATTCAAAGGGTTCAGAACAAATTTGAACTTTAGCATAACATATCATCCTGAGTTGGATGGGAAAACATAAAGGGTGAACCAAGTGATAGAGGACATGCTAAGGATGTATGTGATGGACAAACCATCTAAATGGGAAGATTATCTACACTTGGTAGAATTTGTCTACAATAATGGGTATCAAGCATCACTGAAGATGAGCTCATTTGAAGCACTTTATGGCAGAAAGTGCAACACCCCAGTAAGCTAGGACAACCCAAATGATAGGGCAGTGGTTGGGCCAGAGTTGCTCAAGGAAATGGAAGAGAAAATGCTAAAGATTAAACATAATTTGAAGGCTACCCAAGACAGGTAGAAAAGTTATGCTGATAAGAATGAAACTCACAGAGAATTTAAAGTAGGGGATCATGTATTCCTGAGAATGAAGGACAACAAAAGCTCCCTGAAGTTGGAAAATTGTTCAAAGTTGGTAGCTCAATATTGTGGTCCATTTGAAATACTAGAGAGGATTGGTCCAATAGCATATAGGCTTGCATTGCATGCATGCATGTCTATACATAATGTATTTAATGTGTCATTGCTTAAGAAATATGTATCTGATGCTAATCATGTTATTGATTGGAATGTGATTCAGGTGGACCAGGAAAGCGCTTTTCAGGTGCACCCAGTGCATATACTGGACCGGAAAAGAAAGCAGCTCCGGAATCGAGCCATAGGGCTTGTAAAAGTTCAATGGACTTGGTACAGTCTCGAGGATGCAACATGGGAACATGAAGATGCTATGCGTGCAAAGTACCCACATCTTTTTGAAGATTTTGGAAATCTTCTTCTTGTTGTGTAGGTAAGTTGCACTAAGGACAGTGCAAAAATAAGAGGAGGGGATTGTAACACCCCAAGGCATAGACCTTGCTGAATTGTAATTATGTTTATAGGCCGGTGAGCCAAGTGTTTATAAGCTGAAGACTTATATGTTATTAGGACGGAGAGCCTAGATGCTTAAGGCCATGAGCCTGATTTTTGTATATGTAAATGCACATATCATTAATAAAATTACACTGTTGTGTGTAGATCGACCACGAAGAAAGATTTATGGGGGACTAAGCTCCACTAGGTAGGGTAAGGGAGGGGGCTAAGTGTCTAGGCCTAGGGGCTAAGATACAAGGCTTACCTTTAAAAGAATAATATTTTATTATTATTTCCTAAAGGCTAAGGTGGACATGATGGGTGTTGTCCTAGGCTCCGAGGAAAGGGAACGAGTGCCAAGTGGAACGCATGCGGCTTCAGGAAGACATGTGTCAACCTGGGTGCATACAGTTTATAGCTGGGAAAGCCAGCTCATTGGGGGTTCCTCCTTGCCATTCTCACGATCCTTACAATTCTCTAGGATTCTGTCACCCTTTCAGATTCACCAGGGATTCACGTATTGAACCAGTTCTCCATCATCGTCGCCTTTGTATCTAGAACACACCTTTGGAATCCCGCAGTCGTACTTGAGTTTTCCCGTGTGTCCCCTATTAATCCCGACACACCCTATAACTGGCTGAGCTATGTTGTGTCTTAACTATTGGCTTTTGCAGCCACGCAGTTCCTTGACTGAGTGTGGCTTTCTACCATCGTCTATTCTTTACTGAGCCTTGTTGTTGCCATCACCTTTTTGGGAATTGACTTAGAAGATGGACCAAAGAAGCAGGTTTTTAGGCTTGTGGTTTGAAGAGGTGGGTTGTCAGACTTGTGGACTGAAGAAGCAGGTTGTCAGGTCTGCAAGAAACTCTCTCCAGGTGAGAGAGGTTTCTGAGGAAGTGATTTCCCAAAGGGAGCCCAACTACAGCTATAGTGCTCAGAGAATTCCTGTCCGGCCTGTTGTTGAAGCCTTGGAAGGGAAGTGGGGCAGCCGAAGGACTATTGAGCAGAGAAGGGGCACACTTCCTGGGGTGGGACAGGCATGTGGGGAATGAGAGGCTATAGGCTGTTAGTGTGAGCTATGCCCAAGAGTTAATCCTTCCTGTTGACCTGTGTGACTTTCTTGTTGCCCTTGCCAAGCCTAGGAATCCCTTGCCCGATGGAGTTTAGTCCCAAATCAGGGGTGACCCACTGCTGAGCATGATGAGAAGTGTGGTCTAAGGCTAGGATGTTCGTGGAATCTCTACACGCAGTTGGTGGTCATCTATTGAAATATAAGTACAAAATCTATGTTGATTGTATGTTGTGTAATTGCACATGTTTTATAACTTGATGAGTAATGCCTAGATATATCATTTATGTTGTATGTGTAGGATTACTGTCATTTCCACATTAGTCTGTGTATGGTTAGAATATGTCGTCTGTATGCATAGATTGTCAGAATGTTTTTCATGATTATTTACGCATGAATAGTGGCATGAGCATAATGCTTAACTGTTAATTTTCATTAGATAGATATGCATATAAATACACAAAATGGTATCAGAGCTAAGAGAGACGTCCAAGAAGTGACGTTGCCCAACCTGTTGGTGGCTGGGGATGTTACAAAATGGTATCAGAGCTAGTTGGAAAAAGATAGGGTTGTTGGGTAGCGTTACCCGGTAGAGGTTGATGGTCGGGGACGTTACAAAATGGTATCAGAGCTAGTTGGAAAAATATAGGGTTGTTGGGTAGCGTTACCTGGTAGAGGTTGATGGTTGAGGATGTTACATCTGCAATTTCATCGAAATTGATTTCAAAATGAATCTGTAAGTGTTCCAGAATTCATTTAAGAGTTAAATCTTTGTTTTAGTTCAAATTCCCATTATCAAAGATTTGTAAATGAGATAGATTATGTATTGGAAATTGTGGGTTTTTAAAATATGGTTTTAGGGGCCAAGATCAATGATCACAGGTCCTTTTTGGTGTCCACCAATGATCGAGAGTTAACATATGAAGCCCAAACCCGAATTTAGATATATAAATCTTTGGATAGATTTTGAAATCCAAGAAGTTTGGCGCTCCAAACTCTTTTCGTGGTGATGTTAAAACAGATCCATTATTGATCTAAATGATCTAATGATACATGTGTGGTTGCATAGGTGTAGTGGAAAAGAGAAACCCCAAAAATAAAGTTTCCTTTTGTTTTACTTATAACGCCTGCATTAAGTGGTATCAGAGTGGGAATTTGTTTTGTAGGTTTATGAAAGGAAATATTTACTTTTCACTGTTACCATCGGTGGAAGTAGGAGAGAATCAACATAGCATTTGTAAATGTTCCAAAGAGAACTTGTTAACTAAAAAAATGACATTTCAGTCTCCCAGAGGCCATGGAAGAAGAGGTTGCAGAGGCAGACCGGTTGCAAATGCAGAAGTGATGGAGAAGTTGAGGACTCTGCATGCATAATTGGAAGTCATGAAAAATGCTGGAAGAAGAGATCCTGAAGCAGGTGATGTCAGTGAAGTTGAACATGAGGCTTCAACAAAAGAAGAAGAAATGAAGAAGGAAAATATTGGAGTCAAACTATTAAGGGTAGTTATGGGAGCCAGTTCAAATTCCAAAATAGAGGTAGCTTCATACAATGGAAGCATGAATCCAAAAGAATTGATTGACTAGATGACAAACATTTTGATTATGAAGAAGTTCCTCATGACAAGAAGGTGAAATTTTTAGTCACAAGGTTGAAGGGCCATGATTTGTTATGGTGGGATGGTGTTCAAGCAGAGAGAAGGAAGAAAAATAAACAACCAATTAAAAGATGGGACATAATGGTTGTTAACTAAAAGGTAATTTTTTACCTAAAGATTATCAACTTTCCTTGTATAGACATATGCAAAATCTGAGATAGAGATTGCTAACTATTAGAGAGTATACTGAGGAATTTTACAAGGTAAATATCAGAGTTGGTTATACTGAGGATAGCTCTGAGAAGGTAGAAATATATGTAAATGGTCTCAGGTTAGAGATCCAAGATGAGTTGAGTCTCTTATCACCAAGTACATTGGAGGAGGCATACCAATGTGCCTTAAAGGTGGAAGAGAAACTAAATAGGAAACAAAACTCATGAAAAAGGAAAGGTCAAGCCTACAAAGGTAGAGGACAACAAGATAGAAAGGGAAAGTTTTCATCTTAGAAGGAAGAAGTTGATACATCCAATCAACAAGAACAATCCTCAAGAGGAAGAGGCTTCAGAGCAAGAAGATTTTTCCAGAGAGGTAGAGGAAGAGGCAGACGATATGAAGTTAGCTATCACACATGTGGTAAAATAGGCCATATGTCATGGGATTGTCCAAAAGGTGTTGCAAGATAGGGGAATGTACATGTTGCACAAGCTGAGAATGAACCTAGAGTACAAGAGGAAAATACTGAGGTTCCAGAGGTAGAAGAAGCCTTACTTATGAGAGGAACTTTGTTGAAACCAAACAAGGAAGTGCATGAACCAACACAAAGGAAAAATCTGTTCAGAACAATGTGTAAATCCAAAGGTAAGTGCTACAAATTAATCATTGATAATGGTAGTTGTTGGTCCTGAGTCTACACTTAAGGCTATAAAGTGTAGAGTCTAAGCATCTAAAATGAGTAAAAGAAAAGGGGAGAAATAACTTCGGGGGATGAGGCTATAGCCGATCTCTGAGTTGTCTTTGTATAACTTCCAAATATTCTTGAATACTAATATCCCGTTCGATGGCAGCCCATGAACGTTCAAGCTCTGTCTGGGTGATGAAAATATTAAGTGTGGTATCGAAAAGATTCAAAGTGATGCTGGTTTGATCCGATAGGCCGGGTTCGATGTTGGGTTGTCTTACGACGGGTACAGTCATGGGGAGAACAAAGCTTTAAAAGAGGGTTGATGTTTTAAAGTGCTTATTTCAACTTTATATTATACAAGGAAAAATCAGTGAAGCCAAACGAAGGGTTTAACGAAATCGAAGGCCATTTTCCGTAACTGAGTTAAAATCTTGAGATCGAGTATGAAAACATAGAGCTGTCAACAATGTGGGGCATCAATTTCAGAAGAATCCCGCGCTGTAGCAGAAGAACAAAGGAAAGGAATACCTCGATGAAAGCATATAATGTAGAGATCTAAGTAATTCATAGGTCTTGTACCTGCTAGTAGTCGATACAGAGGAAAAATTGTAAATAACTAGACAACTAGAAACTGATCACCACAGTAGAAGTTATACTAAATTGAAGCTAAAACATTCATCAAAGACGTATATGTAAAAAATGACATGAAACATGAAATAACAGAGGAAAACACATAACTCAATCTTGATGGAATATGGAGTCTTCAATTCACTTTGTATTAATTCTGGCTCAAAAGAACTTTCTCTATTACAATCTATCACCAAAAAAAACCCTTTTCATCTCTTCCTCGATGTCTATTTAAACAAAAATTCTGAACATTTAGAATTTCCATCGTTCTGGAAACTTGTCAGTTACAAATGAAAAAATGGAGCGTTTCATCTCCTCATCTTTGTCTTCCCTCGTAAGGGCAGAGCACCTTCTTTCTCTGCTCTTCTGGCTCCAGAAATAGAATGGGTTGGCATCAGTCATTATTTAGCACCAGAAACTTGCCCCTTTGCCTGCTCGATGCAAATGACACACCTTTCCACCAACTGGGCTATTAACCTGGAAGGATTTGCTTGGTTTCTTGCCTCAAAGGTGTAACAACTCTTCGCCAATTGTGGCAACCTTTTCCCTACTTGTCGGTCTTCCACGATGATGGAGCATAATTGTAAACTTGGCTGTACTAGCCATTTGTCCACTTGGACCATATCGACCTGGCTTATCCGGGATATCTCCACTTGTTCCTTCTCCATGTTTTCTTTGATGTCCAACAGGTGTTTAGCTATATTGATTTTTCCCAGCGTCCCAACACTGCCTTCCTTGTCAAGGTCTAACAAATTTTTACTTATCAAGGCGAACGTTTCCTCACAAGAATTCATCACTTCATTAGGTTTCCCCCTACTTTATGATATATTCTGCTCCCAGACCTTCAACAAGATATTCCCTTTGGTTTGTTCTACGATGGATAATTTGGAGTTGTCGACCATCTCTTTCTTCGCCGTAGCTATAACAACATATTGGAAAGCGACCCGAGCTCCCCCGACTTCTCTTTCTCTCAAAGAAATATTTTCTAACACTTGATCTATTGTCTGAAAATGGTTTTGAATGGTTCCTACTTTTACAAGCAGGGTTTGTTGAGCCGTTAATACCTTATGTCAGATTTCAGCAGCTTGGTATCTAAACATTTTTATGTCTAAAACCTAATTCTCGGCCACATCCAATTTCGATTGTAACTCTATAATTTGTTGCCCTTGCTAGCTTACCTGTGTTTGGATAATTTGCGTCGACTGACGCACCTGCTCAAGGTTGGATCTGAGTTTCTTGATCTCCTGCAGATTGAGTATTCAGGCTTGCTCAAGGCTTTTTCTCACCTCGTCCCTGGCATTCGCTTCAGCAATAACCACTTTAGCTTCTAACTTACTGATCAAGAGGTTCTTTCATTTCAACTGGGCCTTTAGAGTTCCAACTGAGTATTGATTTTCTATAGCATAAGCCCCTAGTGTTCCTTCTATCCCGTCTGTGAATTCTTCCTCTTTCATGGCCTTTCCATCTGTCATGATTTTAAATTTTTTAGCCACTACACCCTCCCTTTGATATAATCCTTGTCTCACTACAGCCTTCCTTTTTTTATCAAAGAAAAATTCGTTAGGAGGCAGCTCCTCTATAGAAATGGGCGTCATTTCTTCATCGAAAATCCACCCTGCATTGGGATTCCCCTTTGTGAACCGTAAGGGTGTGATAATGGAAATTAGACTGCCGATTTCCTTGGATGGTTGTTTTGGGGTAGCATCTGTGGCCGGCTTGTTTTACATGAGCGGTAGTGATTCACTCGACCCTTTCGAGGGCATATCTGCTTGACCTTGTACTTGCTTACCCGACGTACCCTTTTCGGGGTTTCCTTCCTGTTGGTAGGGGATTTCGGCTCCTCGCTCTGAGGTTTCAACCTCCCTTGTTTTCTCATGGTTCTTCTCCTTGTTAAGACTCGAGTCCTTTGAACCTTTGACCCCCGTTTGCTATGTAACCAGAAGCTTTGGGGTTTCACCTTGTAAAATATGAGGGAGACAACTCCGCTGGTGCTCCTGGAACTTAAAGAAATTGGCCTTATCTCTGGGTTCCAGGGCTTGAATCTGACTTAGGACTTCTGAGCAGGACCTCGCACCACGGAATATTTCATCATGAGGGGAATCCTCATGTTCATATCTCTTCATGCCACAACTCGCCAAGTGATTTTTCACAACCTTACTAGGGTCGTGCTTCTTGAACTCAATATCCACTAGCTTCATTTCTTCTAAAACCATAGCCTTGGATTTGGCATGGCCAAAATCTAACAAGGAATATGCGCCAATATGAATGGGAAAGGGCGGCCATACCTTCTTTGATACTCCTTTGATATCTTTTCTTATTCTGCCGAGCACAGTCTACCTGGCAATCTCGCGACACAATAACTTATCTGGCAAAAATAATGATAGAGCATATGGAGGGACAGAGGTGCCAAAAACTATGATATATGAAAATTCCGCCTCTATATACCAATCTGCCATGCAACTCAGGTTGGTCGTGACGCTATCCGAAATCCTGGGCAGCGGCTGGCCGAAGATGGCGACGTGCAATGGCACCATTACCCAGTTGAATATTTCGTAGATGAATTATTTGGTATTATCCTCCCACAACTTCGAGTGATAGACATGAATAGGCTCTGTATTAGATGGATCCTAGCTCTAGTTCATTAGTGGGAAGGGTGTCATGAAGAATATGGCATCCATGATGTAAGCATACATAAAGAACGAAGCCACTTTCTTACTTGCCCTCTGTGCTCGATATTCGGTAATTCGACTGGTCAGACTATCAGACAACAGTTTGGCCCAGTCGAAGGAGAATCCCTCGACAACTATATGAATGAGCGGTACCCATGGGAGGAAAAAATGGGTAGTGTCTTCCCTCCCATACAACCTGTAGGCCATCATTTCTATGTACTTGAATTGTGGCTCCAAGGAGGAGATTGAATAGATCCCGTTAGTGTCGGCCCTGAATTTCGTGGGGTGTGAGATCCAATCTTTGATTAGATTGGACAAACTTCTTACATACTGCTCGCACTCCTTCTTCTTGAAACCTTCTAGAAATTCAACATTGTGAGTGAGGTTCGGTGTGCGTGACAATTTATACATTGCCCGGAAATGTTCTGGCCTGAAAGTCCCAATCGTTACCTTTTGTTCGCTGATAATCATCCTGGTTGGGATGTCCACATGGTCCAGTGCCCACCTGATCATATCACAATAGGGAAGAAGTTGGGGCCTTTCTGCTATTTTTTGCTTCTCTGCTTGAGCGACGGTTTTGTATTTGGTTGATAAGTCATTGTTCTCGTTGTCGCTAGAATCATTTGAACAACTTACAGACTCGGATTGTAGAATGTTGGAAACATATGACCAGGTCTTGACAACATTAATACTTCGGGGCGAGGTATCAAAAACAATGTCTAAACCCTGACCTGAACTCTTGACAGCTGCCTTGGACATTTTTCGTGGAGCCATGATAGAGAAACCTGAAACTGGACCTCCTGTCGAAAAAATTGAAAAACACAAACAATGATTATCCTGGTGAAATGGTTCTGCGCGCAAATAGAAATGAAGGCTGAAATAATGAAGGAAAAACTCTCTATCTTGGTCATTTAAACCCATGCGTGTCCTTGCCAACATAATGGTCAAATCGCTTGATAAAAATATTTAGAAGTAAAAAAGAGATCAAACCATCTGTCACCTTACTGCAAATTCAGATAAATGCCATAAATGCTTGATGAGTCGTAACATTGAAAAATGCAGGATCATTCAAGACTTCATCCGTAAACCATGTGTATTAAAGTTCCTTTAAGGCACTAATTAATCTGGTTTAGATCTTTCAATTTGGTGCACTTAGTTGCTAATCCCCTTTTCGACACTCACCACATCGGGTGTTTTCACTCCTAGCCACTGAGCCTCAAAAACCCGAAATTGTGATGGCACGAGCTAATAGATTAGAAGTGATTTAACTTAAGTATTTTAATTATCCATGCTTAATTAAAGAAAATCACGACTTCGAGGATTGGGGTTACGAAGGTGCTGCGCTTTGGGGAGACAATCATCGAGTCGTGAAATCACGATAGTAACTGACCAGGGTTTAAAGTGACTTGTTTCTTGATACTAACCTGGGTAACTTTAACACCACTTCACGACTTCGCAAGTCGGGGGCTTGAGAAACGTTCAACACGTATATCCCGAGAGTGAGGGTACGAGGTACTAAGAGATGATAAGACCCGCTCAATCTTTTAGTAATGGTGATTAAACTTAGGGAGGTTTTTTCCACTTCGCACGTCAGAATACTGCAACTTTAGGGGGGAGACACGTGAAACAAACGAAGTCCTGAAAACCAACTTTTTTGGGCTTAAGTATAACACTTCGTGCATTTAGAGAAATGTGGCTCCAACTGGGGATCTCGTCTCCTTGTGGGATGAGAAGGAAAACAAACCAAGTGCCTGAGAAGGGGTACATGGAGTCATCAGCTTGCTTCGGTGACACTTCGTTTGGAAAGGGGTGCAGAGGACAAATTGAGGTTTCAACTTTAATTTCAAAACTTTCCAAAACTCGACACTCTTCCAAAACTCGACGATAGTCCATTCGGTAACTTTCCCTTCCACGAGGCTGAAAACGGAGCTGCTTAAGATGGTCCAATCAATCTTTGGAAAAATAACAGATACGGTAGGTTTTAGCTTTCGTAAAAAAAATAAAATTCCATGCTTTTAAACGGGGAGACTTGCATGAACTGGAGTTGTGGATCCGGTTTCAAAAATGTTGATTACCATAGTGTAGTATAATTTAAGTATGACAACCTTACATAATATCTTAGATATTGCTTCACTGCCAGCGAGCCTGTTCAGTACCCTGATGAAGTTATCTGGTTCCCTTTATTGAATTTCCTTTCACCACTCCAAACTGTAATCTTGTATTTAAATGCTGAGATGAGGGAAATCATTTTTATGAATTTCCTTTCATCATCTCTTTGGACTAGACGGGGGAAATCAATTATGAATTTCCTTTCACCATCTGTCTTATACTTTACTTTTGAAAAGTGGAGTGGGGGCAATCAATTGGTGTAACAGAAAACCAGGGGTGATATTCGTTACAGAGGCTTGTCAACTTGCTTTGAGTGCTCTGGACCAACTTTGTCTTAACCTTCACAACACCCTAGTCCGTAGGGAAATAGGGGAGAATTCATTTCCAGGGGTCTTCTTTTGAGAAAGACTTAACCATTCGAAACCTGTTAAAAGACCTACGAGAATTAGGATCCACCTACGCATGGCTTTATTCAGCAAGGGACCGAGGAGTCATGAAGACCAACTTACTTCCCGAGACATTCGCTAGTTTCCCAAATTGAAGCAGAACCTCCTTTCCTCTATGGATGGTATGGGAAGGTGCCAGAGCTTAAGGAGAGAGGGCCAAGGATGACAAAGGGATAGAGAGAAGGCTATGGACCTCAAAACCCGGATGTTATCATGTAATCCTGACTCAGGTGAATACACATACTTATGAGACCAATTCTATGTTTTAAGTGATGTTCGTTTGAAAACCAGATACCTAGGCAATTCATACCTCGACCTTACCACTTTGTTCTCCTCTAAAAGAAAAATATTTGTCACCTATTTCGGTGGGTCAATTTCCTGATACCTGGCCGTCCCTTTCTCCTTTTGCAGTTTGGACTGTAATTCGAGGGCCTGTATGAAACAACACACACAGTATCAGGTCTATCAGGATTTATGGGACTCCGAGTGTCAAAATTTAAGTCTCTACTTCTAGGAAATCAACAACCTGTTTTATTCATGATGAAAGTGAACTTAAAGAAAAGTTTTATAAAAAGAGAAAAGAAAACAAAAACCATTATATACAATGGAGATTTGGAACTCATTTATTGCATATAGTGCTTTAAATAACACCCGTTGACAGGGGCGCTGAGAGTTTCACCGTCCAAATTCTCTAACAGAAATGAACTCCTCCCTTCAGAAGCTGAGACCTTGAATGATCTGTACCAGATATGATCAAATTTACCATGTTTTGCCAAATCTTCCCTCCTAGCATCCCATTTCAAAACCAAATCGCCAGGGAGGAAATCCCTATTTTTGGCTTTACGATTGACCAATGCTTTCATGTTGTCCTGGTATTTCTGCATCCTTGCATTCACCTCGGTCCTGTGTTTTTGGACCTCAATCAACTGATTTATTCTTCTTGTGACGTGGTTCGACTCTTCTTTCTCATCTTGCCAGAGCTTCATTACATGGAGCACCAGATTTATAGGTAATACCACATCAGTCCCGTATACCATTTGAAAAGAAGAAGTACCAATGGATTTCTTCGTACCTATCCAATTTTCCCATAAGGCGTACTTTAAGTGTACATTCCAATATCTTTTGTTTTCGCTCAACACCTTCTTAATTATGGTAATT
>ML858853.1:4810-25947 GCA_009831015.1 Picea engelmannii | reverse complement strand
TTAATAAAAAGGATAAAATTTTACCACTAGCATGATTTAGACCTAGACCTTAATTTTCGTGATTGGTGACATTTATTAGGGAAAATGTTTTTAAAAATTCTTATCACATTGTTCATCCTGAGGCCATCTAGGTTCATTCATTTATCAAAACAATGCGACGTACCCTTCAGGACGCACTAGGTTCTCCAAGGGTGCCACTCACCTCATCTGTCCCCTTGCGCGACATTCCCTTCAGGACACACTACGTGCTCCAAGGGTGCCACTCACCTCTTTCCATTTTTCTTGCGTGACGTGCCCTTCAGGATGCACCACATGCTCCAAGGGTTCCACTCGCCTCTTGACTAACTTGGTAGACATAAAAAACCCCTGGAGTCAATACTATGTTAGGTGAACTTGTGCGAGACTAAGGGCCTCTAAGGAATAAGGCCCTCGCCTTATTGTGTGCCCCTTAGAATCATCGTGAACTACTGTCGCATTCTTCCCTCACAACATCGTGGGTCCTCTCAAACTAGGTAAACTTTAACCTATAGTTCCAGCCATGGTGGGAGTGCTAGTAGGCTGTGGCAGGGTTGTTGTCGACACCTCTACCTCAACATCTCTGGTAGTCCTGCGTGACCCCTTTACTCCACATGTGAGTCTGGTCGGAAAGCTATCGTCAGCTTGCATCAACACAAATCATGTCAGAACATATCCATATCATATCATCTAATCAGATGCACTAATAACACAGTAAAACAATCAAACCCCAATGGTACACTCCCTGACTCGATCCAAAGTCCAAGGGGTTCCGTCAATGCCTCTGCATCCTCGAGGTCCAAAATCCTACACACTCAGTAAAACCAAGTCAATAGCACCTGTCTATGTCAATGCAGTTAAACCATGTCATCAACCCATGATGCCTCATAATCAAAATCGAATGTTTTAATAGCATAATAATTCAGATCACTTGTGAGCAAGTGTCCTCTAAGAATAAGTTCGCTCAGGGTGCCAGAGCGGGATGTTACAATAAGGAAAAAATGGATCGATAATTTCGAGAAAGGAAGAAGGTGCAACAAAAGAAGAGATTGGAGTGTTGCGAAGAGGAAACATATTTTGGTATAGTAGGAAGAGGATCATGGTTTATAGAGAAGGGAAACATGGTGAGTTTGAGGAAAGAAAAACTAGTGTATTGCTCCATATCAAAGGAATTCCATGCATAGAAAGAAAGGAGAAGGAAAAGGACCATCAAATTATTCCAACAGAAGCAGATCAATTACATTCCATTATCCCCACTCAATCTAGAATCTGTTTCAAACCCACGACCCGGTGTGCATATCCAAGGTTTGAGGTAAGATATGAAACTTTGTCACTTGTAGTTAGTGAAGGAAGCAAGAATAACAATAAAGGTAGTTTGAGTATTGGAGCTAGTACGCCGACCCAAATTCAGTTAGTAATACTGAGGAAGAATAATATGCATTACACAATGGCGGGGCTAGACCCCACTTTGTGAATGTCTATCTTCCACGAAGTAGGAACAAAATATTCATGGAAACTCTTTTTTTTTGTGAAGCAATATGGACATTGAAACATGTCCATTATGACGATGAAAAAATTGCGTAGTTACTGACAACATCCAGACACTGTGCATTACTCTGTTATATGAAGTATCAATCAATTATTCCCATGGTACAATCTAGAATATTGGAAGACATTAGGAAAGCCATGTTAAAAGAGTTCTAGATATCGAAGTCCGAGTCACAATGTATTACGAAGATAAAAGAGATCAAGAAATTGCAGAATGAATGAGTATGGTATTTTGATCAGATATTCAAGATATTGATGGATCAGTTGATCTTCCATATTCCAGATGAGCAACATAGGGAATGTTTCATTGTGGGGTTGTTACCACAAATACAATGCCCATTGACGTAGCAGAATATTATGTCGCATTTAGAAACACTAGAGATCACCGTGAAGTTGGAAGCATCCCCTATAGGAGATAATGTCGCAGGGATGGCTCAGGTTCAGTCACAGTTAGCAACATTGCCAATTCAGTTGTAGGAACTTACTTAAGGGAAGGAAAAGCGTGAATAATTATGGTGTGTTACATGCAGAAAGGAAGGTCATCATAAGAATGATTGTCCATCCTTTAAATATGAGTTGGCTAGAAGAGATATAAATCCCTAGTCATAGGAGGAGAGGTATGGTGTGAGATATGGAGAACAGTGGAGAGTGTTTTAGGTGAAGGTGTGTATGTATATTTTTTACCAACTATCATTATATATTAATGAATTTCTTCTTTTCTGGATTTCAAATTAGTTCAACTTTAAAAATACAACAAAAACTAATATTAATTTTACTTCAAAATATGTATTACCCATATTTTAATGAGTTACAAATGGATTTTTTCTTTTCTAGATCTCAAATTAACTTATCTTAAAAAATACATAAAAAACTAATACTATTTTTACTTCAAAATATTTATTACTCATATTTTAATGAGTTCCATCTTTTCTAGATCTCAAATTAACTTAACTTAAGAAATACATAATAAAAGATGATACTATTTTTACTTCAAAATATTTAACTCTTCTTTTTATCTTTTATTTTTATGTCTCGAAAATTATACACGTGATATTTATTTACCAATTTTTTTTTTTATAGACTTTGATTTTAATCTAGTTATACTATCAAATTTTATAAATAAAATTGATATCTTATTGAAATTCTTTATTTCTAAATTTAAAATTAATTTAGAATGTATTAAAAATTAGATTTTGCTTTAAAATATTTTTTTTTTGGTTTAAATACTTTTAATATTTCATTTAGTTTTACAATCATGGGATTTTAGATGTTAAGTTTAAGTTTTATAATTTCAGTGAGTTATTAATTAATGTATGGTATGTTACAATATTTTTTTTTTCAATTTCTATTTTATCATTTTCATGATAGTGGTGGTGATGGTGGTGTTGGTTGTTAACATTCACTAACATCAATAATGGTTTATTAGACCTTAAAAAGCTATAAAGAATTACTTGTTTTTCTTTAGAATTTTATTTACCTGCTTGAAAATCTATAAGAGAGGAATTCCTAAATCCCCTTGGCTTTGATGAGTTAAAATACTAGGAAGGTCAATACTTTCACAAATATTTTGAAATTGAGATATAACGTGGGTGTACACAGGACATTCTAAGATAAAGTGCTTTTCATTCTGAAGCCTCTTATTGTCACTAAGGTGAGAAATTTTGTTAATCCCTAGAAAAATCCCCATGTTATGTATAAAACCCCTTATTGTGCCCTAGATATTAAGTTATTACATTTCTAATGTTATATTTTCATGTAGGAAAGAACCCTTCATTGTACCCTTTTATTACAATTGTACCATTTGTATCCTATATATATACAAAGGAGACCTAGTCTTAAGATCATATTAACTCATATGGTCTTGTCTTTTGAACTGGATATATTATAAAATGAGGTTTCCTCCTTGAAGTGGAATATATCCATTGATTTTTAATCATTTTCAAGGCGTTGGTTCATAACATTTTGTATCATAGCATCGATCTTATGGTTTTTCTGATTCAAGCAAGTCATCTTGGAATTTTAACTACAACAATTTTTCTAGGATGAATCATACAACTAAATTTGGAATTGCTTAGGATACATAATGAAGTACCTCTAGTAAAAAATTCATGTTTTGGGTCATTATACTTTTTGAGATATAGGCTATGGAATATAGGGTTTTTGAATCATCCTGGATTTAATTTTAAACAAGTCATATTGGGATTTTTGCTATAAATATTTTTTTGGAAGGTTTCACATAGTGAGATGTTGTGGAGATACATGTTGTAGTACAGGTGGAAAAAAATTTAGGTTATGTTTCACTATACTTTTTGGGATACAGTCCATGGAATACAAGGTTTATGACTAATATTTAAATCAATTATCTTCAGACTTTTTCTATAATGTTTTTTTAATGAATTTTGAGAGTCAGAAATTTTCAGAATCCCGAGTTGACACTATGAAGTACATGTGATTTTTTTTTTTCATATTTTTAATCATTGTATTTTATGATATATTTCTTGCGGAAGTAAGGATTTTTGTACAAGTTAATTTCTATTGATTTTAAGAGATTATTCCATGGTTAGCAAGCTCATTTTTTGCTTTTTTTAGAGACATGGTATGTTGCCTTTAAATAACACACAATTTATTATTAAGCTGGTAAAACTGTGGTTTGGGAAGAACACACACATGGTTTCACATGGTTACTAGAAGCACATTGTTTCACCTATTGAAACCCTTGTAACCCTTGTTGGTACCCCTTCAAGTAGTGCCACATTATATAATACATGTATATGGAATATCACTTCCGCATACCTTTGAGTATATAGGAAACTTCTTAGGTATACTTGAAACCATCCTTAGATAAGTTATTGTTCCATCTTTTTGCTATAATACATCTAGAAAAACACTTGGGGAGACCACTCTCTAGTACCTGGGTATTTGGATAGTATTTCTAAGGGAACAATTGAGCCTCCTTAGTTAGTTCTCTGAGATATTGGGTCGATTACTATTGTAACGACCCCTTCGTTACGACTACAAGCAAAGCATAAGTGGATTTTTTTGTTTTTGTTTTTAAGAGTTAAGGGGCAAGAAGGCAATGACGAAAACAACTTGAACACACCATAGATGACGAACAGAAGCATGCAACCTAGGCAACATGAAAATATGACACCACACACAGGCACACGGGTGATTGGGTAAAACATGCACATAATAACATGGAGGAACGACTACCTGCCCGACACAAACATGACCTCATCCTGACACAACATCCTAGATGAACAAGATGAGAAACTCAAGGCGTGCAAACCCAATGCTTGAAGGCATTCAATCCATGCGCCAAAAGAAACCTACAATTCCTGACAACACTCACTCATAACGCACCGACTCCGGCCAAGATCTCGTTCCCCGCTATCCCATAGGGTGTTACATGATCCCCTCATCAAGAATAATGCCATCCTCAGGTGATAGACATGTCGACAACCTTGGCACCATTCATCCTATCGGGGCCGAGGACTCTAGATAAATCCGATGCACTAGAAACTGAATACTGACATAGAGACTATACCCACACCCTGAACAAAAGATCGACGAGACACAAGCGGAATACTACCAGGGAATTCACGCTTTGTCAACCACCTGACCCATTCATCAAGTCTAAACTAGTCAACAATTACAAATTGTTTTGATATTGGGTATCCATCGAAATTTAGCAAGTCTAAATTTTAATTTGGTTTTCAACTTATCAACTGATTAACAATTAATGCAATCCAATCGACCATTCTACTTTACACCATAGTCATTAAATTCAATCAAATAACATTCATTACGAATCAATTCAGTAACTCTACATTACAATTTAATCATTAACCACAATTTAAATTAGCAAGTTTAACCTCTACTTGGGTCAATACTTACTAATCTTATTTAATCATTAATCACAGTATAATTGGGCATTTTCTAAATTAATCCCAATTTAAAACCTAAATATAAATATACAATATATAACCACCTTCTCCATATCAATGGTGAATGCTACGATTACAGCTCTTGTAAACGATTAAATTACATAAGCTTTCTATCTAGTAATCGTACCCAAAAATAACTAGCTTTCTATTCACCTTAAGAAGGTAATATGTTGACCATTAACATTGTTGTAGCAATACAGATAATCATTAACATAACTGCTGACCATTAACATCGCTATGGCAGTTATCCTGGCAATTAATAAGACAATTAACATAGTATTTAACATTGCAATTAACATGGTAATTAACATGGCCAACATCATCGCTGTAGTATTTAATGTTTGGCAGTGAGAATGCTGGGTACACTCAATGTGAAGGAGAATAAAAAGGACAATACAAGACTGTAGAAGGATCAACTCGTGGTCATTCGACAGGCCAAACGCAGTCAACATTTAAGGAAAATTTGTGTCCATTCTAACAAATGAAATCATCATTCTAACTAGCAAATTTGTGTCCCTTCAACAACGAACTCAGTCGCTCATTTTTAAATGGAAAAATCGTGGGCATTCAACAACAAATCAGTCAACTTTTAAAAGGCAAAAATGTGGGCATTTCACAACAATCTCAGTCAAGAATTAAATGACAAAATTAGTGGGCAAATAAACAACATATTAGTCAACTTTTAAAAGACAAAAATGTGGGCATTTCACTGCAATCTCAGTCACGAATTAAATGACAAAAATGGTGGGAAAATAAACAGCATATACGTCCACCTTTAAAATACAAAAAGGTGGGCATTCCAAAGGAATACACAGAGATCATTTCTTTGGAAAAATCGTGGTTAATAACAACAAACTCAAGCACATTTAATGGTAAAAATCATGGGCATTCAATAGGAAGACGTAGAGGTCATTTAATTGCAATTCATGGGCATTCACAGGAATCCAATAATAGTAAGTTTTAATGCTTAATTCAATCTTCAACAAGGGAAAAAATCACCCCAACAGTAAAACAGAATGCAGACAGAGAATTTAATGCGTTTGGCCATTTCTAGGATACCAATACAATGCAGACCGCGAATTACACAAACATTTATCCAATTCCAGTGTACCAAATATAAAAACCCAGACTTAGAAATTAAATTGATTCAAAATTTTCAGGATGCTAACATAAAAGTGCAGACTGAAATTAAATCCCCCCCCCTTTTTCTTTACATTCCAGGATACCAATATAAAAATGCAGATTGAAATTAAATATTCTACATTTCCAGGACACCAATCCAACGCAGGCAACAGTCAGAGAATGCAAGGATCCAATGGGAAAAATCATGGAAATGATTGTAGGGATTCTATCAGTCATGGCACAGAGAAAAAACCAACAAGGATGCAAGATAATCCATACGCAAAGGTCTTTGCTAGATGGAGAAATCAAACAATCAATCAAGGACAATAACAGAGGTAGACGACTGAA
Organism: Picea engelmannii; assembly: GCA_009831015.1. Classification (NCBI taxonomy): domain Eukaryota; kingdom Viridiplantae; phylum Streptophyta; class Pinopsida; order Pinales; family Pinaceae; genus Picea; species Picea engelmannii. Next base: position 18,967 of record ML858853.1, on the reverse strand, counting down.
GGGAATGTCCTTCGCTCATCATCCAAGCATAGAAAAGCAGGGAGTTGATATCCATAGCTCTATTAACGCCAAAGTGATGATCGTAGATCAAGCTCCTGGCCGACTGCTCAGGCGAGGACTGATGAGCTAGGGACGAAAGGCAAAAACCTCCACAATCTTCACAAATCAATACACCATAGGGGAATTGAAGGCCATGGGAAGAACATTATCAAGCTAACGGCTACGGAAAAATTAATTCATCTACTAACGATAAGACAATCAATTTACTTACCAAATTAAACATGCAGATCCAAGCATAAATCCTACTACAATCTACCATGAAAAAATAAAGAAAGCATACCATTGCCCGATCGCTCTCTTGGAATTGATGTCCCGCGTGCTTCGTGCAACTCCCACTTGTCGACCGATGAGACCTCACTGGTACCTCCCATCCAACGCTAGGGGTACTCTTCTTTCCCCTTAGCCCCTCGAGCCGCAAAAGGGCCATGCACACTATCCAGAGATTCATCTAGCTCCCAGTTTGTCTCGCAAGGCTGAGCTACCACTCCTCACCGAGCTGGGTTTCCCAATTCCCACAAGTTAAGTCAGTCAAGCATAGATTTCTGCAGCGTAACGTTACGCGAAAAGAAGAGATCTTTCCTCCTTTTCCTCCCTCCATTATATAGAGTTTCGAACTCCTTTACCTTCCCAAAATCCCATTTTATTTAATGTTTAATAAATTAATTCATAAAAATTCCTCCCCATACAAGTGTCACCCATCCCCTTCATTCCTTCAAAAACTAATTTCCTTAATTAATTATTTACCCTTATTTCCTTCACCCACCTAGAGTAACTCCTAGAATCGCTCCTAGGTGTCCCCAAATTCCCGCACAGGTTTTAATGACTTTCCCCATTATTAATTTGCTAGTTTAATTTTAAATTAGAAAGTTCTTAATGGTAGATACCTTACTAAGTTTGACTTAACATTTTTTCCCTTGTGTTTCCCTTTTCTTTTTATGTTTCCTTCTTTTCCTAGTTTCCTAATTATTTTAGAATTACCCTTTTTCCCTTTTTCATTTAGAACTCAATTTGGCAGGTGTAGAAATTAACTTTTTCCCTTTTCCCCTTTATAATTTATAATTTTTTAAAAATTATCCTAATGTAATAAAACAACTATTCCCCCATTGTTTTTAATTTTTATCCCAACTGATTTTTGTAAAACACTATAATTGCTTATCCATTCTTGTCACAAGGTTAATGAATATTATCTTTATTATTTTTTGTTTATAAAAGGGTAAAATTTTACCCCCAGCAAAGATTAGACCTAGACCTTAATTTCCTAGGCGGGGTGACACATTTTTTTTTTAGGGAAAGGTTTCAAATCTTCCTTAAACATTTATTTTCCTAAAGCCATCTAGGTTTATTCATTTATTAAATAACCACGTGATGGGCCCTTTGGGATGCACTACGTGCTCTAAGGGTGCCACTTGCCTCTTTATGTTTCTCTTGCGTGACGTGACCTTCGGGATGCACCACGTGCTCCAAGGGTGCCACTTGCCTCTTGACTGACTTGGGTCAATACTTACTAATCTCATTTAATCATTAATCACAGTCTAATTGGGCATTTTCTGAATTAATACCAATTTACAACCTAACTAATACAATATATAACCACCTTCTCCATATCAATTGTGAATTCTAGGATTACAACACTTGTAAACGATTAAATTACACAAGCCTTCTATCTAGTAATTGTACCCAAAACTAACTAGTTGTCTATTCACATTAAGAAGGTAATCTGTTGACTATTAGCATCGTTGTAGCAATATACATTGTCAATAACATAATTGTTGACCATTAACATCACTGTGGCAGTTATCCTGGCAATTAATAAGACAATTAACATAGTATTTAACATTGCAATTAACATGGCCAACATCATCGATGTAGTATTTAAAGGTTGGTAGCGAGAACGATGGGTACAGTCAATGTGAAGGAGAATAAAAAGAACAATACAAAACTACGGAAGGATCAACTTGTGGTCATTCGAAAACCCAAATACAATCAACATTTAAGGAAAATTCATGTCCATTCCAACAAACACAATCATCATTCTAACTAGAAAATTTGTGTCCCTTCAACAACGAACTCGGTCACTCATTTTTAAATGGAAAAATCGTGGGAATTAAACGACAACTCAGTAAAATTTTAAAAGGAAACAATGTGGGCATTCCACAACAATATCGTTCATGAATTAAATTGTGACATCCCCCCAAAATAAAATATTTCTTATTTTGTGTGTTGGAAATTTATTTCCGTTTTAGGCAAATTCGAATCTAGAAAATTTTTGCCATTTATGGCAATTTCAAATTTCAAATTTAATAATTGTATTTAATTATTGTGACTGTTGGGTAGAGATCTGTTTGGAATCAACTAACTATTTGACTATGACACTTGTATCAAAACATAACATTTTATATTAACTGCAGGAGGACAAATGGAATAGCCATGTTAAAAATCAACTGACCATGACTCCATGAGTAGGGAACAAGTTGGAACTGCCTTCAGGCTGATGATTACAAGTGGAAAATCAGAGATTTTGCCACTGGCAGCCCCTGAAAATCAGGGATTAAGAAAAGCTACGAAAATCCCCAAAGGAGGGAAAAGGCCTGGGCAAGAATATATATATATATATAGCATATGCGAGGAGGTAGGATGCTACCAAGTATACTGGGAAAGGATTCTTGAGCTCTCTTGCTATTATGAAAACTATGAATTGAGTGTGAGGCAAGAGGATCTTGTTGAAACAGAATTGCCTTGCTGTTATGAGCACTGTTGAGTAAGTGTGAGGCAAGAGGATAACTGTTGGAATTGAAGGACATAGCTGAGGAGGAGTTTCCAAGTTCGCCCTCATGGATTCATGGTCAGGCTAGGGGGTGAATCAGGCAATATATTTTGGCTTCCTTTTTCTATGGTTGGGAGGAACGTGGTTGTTCCCTTTGTCTTTCCGTGGATTGGAATCATATATGTTGATCTACCCCTCTCTATTATGAATGACTATGTTTTTATTTCGATGTCATGTTAAATCTGAACTGGAATGATGTCCATTCTCTGTCTGAATGATTTTTCTGATGCATTGTGTTGATTAAATTGAAACTGTAATGTTTTCCATTTTGTTTATTGCAGGGAATATATGTGAAGGAAATCTGTAATAATATTTCTATAAGTAAGTAAGGGAAGGAGGTGATTAACGTCAATGAGGTGGATCCTCTCTGTAGATAAATTCCCAGGAAAACAAACTTAGATCCCTCGCAACATCATTTATAATGACCAAACTTTGACGAAATGATATTCTTAATCATGTATTTACATAGATGCACAGATCTAGTACTATTTATGTTTAATGCATTGATTAAAAGAGGCTCTAAGTGATTATTATAGAATTTACCTTATACCAAAGATTTTATCCTTTTTACTCCTTCTGTGCAAGTAAAACTCTTAAGTCTTTATGCTTTTGGAATTCAAGAATTGTCGTATACTGTGGTTTGAAATTTGAAAACCCCAAAAACCCGAAACCCAAAATCCTGAAGTGTTGGTCCCACACCCTTTCACCTTTTGGTATTCGGCAGTTGATGTGTATTGTGGTTTGGCATTTGAAACCCCAAAATCCCAAAACTCGAAATCCCGAAGTGGTGGTCCCACATCCTTTCACTTTTTGGAATTCAGAAGTTGTTGTGTATTATGGTTTGGTATTGGAAACCACGAAATCCTGAAATCCTGAAACCCAAAATCCTGAAGTGGTGGTCCCACATCCTTTCACCTTTCAGTATTCGGGATTTGATGTGTATTATGGTTTGGCATTTGAAACCCTGAATTCCCGAAACTCGAAATCCCGAAGTGGTGGTCCCACATCCTTTCACCTTTCGAAATTCGAGAGTTGTTGTGTATGGTGGTTTGGTATTTGAAACCCCGAAATCCTGAAGTGTGGGACCCACCTTCCCTTTTTCCGCATTTCATAGGTTTGTATGTGTGGTTGTTTGGGCACTTGCACTCGCAAAAGCCCAAACTTCAAATTCCTGAAGTACTAATCACCTTTTGGGAGTTGCAGTCTGTTGATGATTGACTTTTGTGCTCACAAAAAACCGAACCCCGAAACCCGAAATACTCGTCATCTTGTCGCAAATTCAGGAAATGTTGTGTGTTGATGTTCGACTCTTATACTCGCGAAACCCCAAATGTCGAAACCCCGAAATGTTGGCCCACGGTCATTTCGTATTTCGGATTTTGGCAAAACAATAGGGTCCTTTGCTTTGTTCGGCACTTGTGGTCACCAAAACCTGATTGACCTCTGTTTTCTTCACAAAGCGGTAGGGCCTTAGAAGAAACTTATTGTTATGGGAACAACTCTTTTAATGTAATGAATGGACTGGTAAAAGAATGTTGGAGAATCTCCATCTTGGATAGGGGTATGGGAGTAACAAACCAGATTACAAGTCGATTGTATTGCAGACATAGGGTAATATTTTTATGTAGGTTTTTGGTCATAAAAGCCCCAAAGTTGCTTCTATTGTTAAGATTGTGGTAGTATTATAGGTACTAGAAGATAAGAGAGTAGTTATAAATTTCAGGATCTTAATTAAACATTGAAGTGATGAGTAGATACTCATTATATTGTTGATTAGAAAAATGAAGTTGGCTGGTAAGGGTAGTTGATGAAAATAAGGACTCTAACAAATCTTCAGACTCAAGTTTTCTAACAGAAAGCTTACTTTCTTGAGATCTTGAAACTTTTCAAGGATAAATGTACAAAATTTTATTTTATTTTTATGGTGATTTTGAGGTACATTACATAAATGACAAAAATCATGGGCAAATAAAGAACATATCAATCAAAATTTAAAATACCAAAATGTGGGCATTCCACAACAATCTCAGTCATGAATTAAATGACAAAATTGTGGGAAATTCAACCGCATATTAGTCAACTTTTAAAAGACAAAAAAGGATTTTCTTGTTGGAAGACGAGAGGAGAAAACCCTAGCGAAGAACCCTAGAGAACCAAAGAACCAGGCCCCATGTCTGTATGCAGACTGCGCGAACGTCAGTGTACTGCCATCCGCCTTGCTGCTTTGCAGTTCAACACCTCACGAGGATATTTCTCTCCACACAATGAGCACGGAAGAGGGGGGGAAACCCCCCTTGTACAACGACATAGCTGTCAGCGATAGATCTGGTACACGCGCCAAGAGGCCCGCCTTCGAGCCTCCGATGCATCTGAGGGAGCAAATTTTTACCCAGGAGCAAAGTCACGGCAAAGAAATGGAACTCGAGCCCAACACATCCCATCCGCAAGCTTCCAAAAAATGGCTGCCAGGTAAGTGCATTCCACAAATGGAAAAACCATCGCTTTATCATATTAAATCTACAAGGGTGGGGAATCACACCCAATTTATGATGGACCACGCATTGATAGGCAAATTCCTGGGACTCTGGCCAACCGAGAGAGATCTCACTCGCTGGATAAAGGACTGGTGGAATCCTAAAGGAGATTATGAGGTACAACTTAGCTCCAAGGGCTTCTTTACAATTATTCTGTACAACCTAGAAGACAAGGACAAAATATTCGACAATGGCCCATATTTCTACAACTCAGCGGGCCTTTTCCTAAGGTTCTGGACCGATAGATTCAGTCCAGAGCAAGAGGACTTCTCAAGAGCCCCGATCTGGATACGGCTATACTCCCTGCCCCAGGAATTTTGGTTGGAAGAAATCCTAATGGGTATAGGAAACATGGTGGGACAATATGTCAAAACTTTGAAAGCCACAAAAATAAGGAAATACACTTCATATGCTCGAATCTGCATCTACATGGACATCTCGAAAGCTCTGCCAGGCTCTATCACACTGGAATACCAGGACGAGGACTGGAACCAGACAATCGACTACGAGCACATACCCTTTCGCTGCAGAAAATGCCACGAGCATTGTCACTTGTTCAGAGACTGCCCCTTGAACGCCTCATCCCCCAAACCCGCCAAAGCCAAGCAGAAGGATGGCTTTACCAGTGTCACAGGTAGGCGAAAGAATCCAACAAAAAAATAGAACCAGAGCTCAGCTGCAAGGGCCCCCTCCAAGAATTCCTTTGAAGCTCTTAATCAGCTTCAAAAAGAGGTGGAACTACATAACCCCCTCCAAGCCTCAATGAAAGAGAAAGGTAAAATCCTTGAGATACCACACACAACTCATCCAAAGGAAACCACTGAGTCAACACAATCAGGTAGGGATGAAGACACCAACATGCTTATTGACGAAACGGATCTGGCAGAAATAGACCTAGAAAAACTGGAGGAAGCCCTTAATCAAAAGGATCTACAACATATTCCAGTAGAACAGCTTAGGAAAGTGCACAAAGTTTTCACTGACTCCACGGCAGGCTCCACAGCTAGACTGGGCATCTTGTCAGAACCTAGCCATGAGCCCAAAAAATCCATGAAGGAGAACAAGAGGCGAGGACGCAAACCAACCCAACAGCTCATAAAGGAGGCAGACCACTTAATGATCAACTCGGGCCAGATACAGAGGTTATCAGAGGGATATCTCCACCAACCCCCACCATCCTCATGATGAAGACCATATCTTGGAGCATTAGATGTCTTAATGGAAGATCTAAGCAGCGGATCCTCCGAGATTGCATTAAGACAGAAAACCCAGATATATTACTATTGTAGGAAACCAAATGTGCAGGACGGGAAGCAGAAAGTATTTTTTGGAGTAGCTGGAAAGGCGGGGATTTCCTCTTTCAGGACTCTGTAGGTGCGGTAGGAGGACTGACCATCCTCTGGAACCCGCAAATGGTCACTATGACTCACCCCTTCTCCACAAAAGGCACCCTAACAACTCACTTCAAAGCTTTAGACTCCTCCAAGGAAGGAGCCATCACAAATGTCTATGGCCTGCAATCCATCCAAGACAAGGAGGGCTTTATACAAACCTTGCATTATATTCAAACCCTCATACTCTCGCCGCACTGGATTATTGGAGGTGACTTCAATATGATCCTAACTCTGGAGGAGAAAATTGGAGGATTAAAACGAATGGAGCCAGACAGTGCCAGGTTCAAAACCCTAATAAAGCAATTAAATATGGTTGACATGGAAACCCGAAATGGGATATTCACATGGTCTAACAAAAGGATAGGGCCCCAGCATGTGGCTTGTAGGTTGGATCACTTTCTAGTAACAAAAGCACTCCTGGAAAGTGACCAGGCAATGGAGGCCAATATTTTACTAAAATCAGGGTCGGACCACTGGTCCATAGTCTTCTGTCTGGACCCGGGATTCCCCACTAGGCTGAAGACCTTCTGCTTTGAAAAGTTCTGGCTTACTCATCCAAACTTTAACCAGCTGGCACACACATGGTGGGCCCAGGCAGAAATTGATCATGGTACTCATATGTACAAGTTCCAACAGCGCCTCAAGAACTTCAAACTACTCATAAAAAGGTGGAACAAGTCCACCTTTGGCGACATTCTTCTCAGAAAAAGGGAAATTGAGAGCCAACTCGAAGAACTTCAGCGAACACTCATAGCAGGGAGCCGAACTCAAAACCTGGAAAGAGAAGAAGAAGGACTAATGGCGAACTTGGAAGCTTGTAGAGAGCAGGAAGAGATCCTTTGGAGGCAAAAGTCCAGAGTCCAATGGCTTGAAGAAGGAGAGCGCAACACAAAATTCTTCCATAGGGCGATGACGCATCGCAGATACATCAATCGCATCACTCAGCTGGAGGATGATCAAGGCACCTCGATAAGAGATCACGACCAAATAGCAGAATAAATCAACTCCTTCTACCAAGATCTCCTCACAGAGACCAATACAAATAGGGAAAAGGCCATCCAAAAGGTCACCCGGCACATACCCAGGATGACTAATTCTGAGCAGAATACAGCACTGCTGAGGCCTATCACTCAATCTGAAGTAGACTTAGCTGTAAAGGACATGCCCCCTGGTAAGGCACCAGGCCCTGATGGTTTCACAACGGACTTCTTCCACTACTGTTGGGACATGATCAAGGAAGAGGTCTGGCTGGTCGTAGAAGAATCCCGAACATCTGGTCAGGTTCTCTCCGCTTTAAATGCGAACTTTGTTACTCTCATCCCCAAGGAGGAACGTGCCACTCACCCGAAGCAGTTCAGACCAATCTCCCTCTGCAATGTCATTTATAAAATAATCACAAAGGTTATTGCCAATTGCCTCAAACCGCTCCTGCCGACCATCATCTCTAACGAGCAATCTGGGTATGCGGAGGGAAGACAAATCATGGATAGTGTCATACTGGCCAATGAGGTTATCCACTCCTTAAAGACGAGAAAAATAACAGGTATGCTTATCAAACTTGATCTCTCAAAAGATTTTGACAGACTAAGCTGGCAATATATGCGGTCGGTTTTGGAATCCTTCGGCTTCTCTTGCCACTAGGTCGATTGGATTCTTAAACTCACCTCTTCTCCCTTCTTTTCAATTCTTGTCAACGGCACACCCTCCCGACCCTTTTGTTCCACCAGAGGTATAAGGAAAGGAGACCCCCTTTCTCCCTTCCTCTTTGTTATTATGGCAGAGGGCTTAGGCCGCTATCTCAAAGCGGTGGTCCTTGAAGGCTCTCTCGATAGGCTGCCACTTCACAACCTTCATCCGGTGCCTTCACATAGCCAATTTGTATATGACACACTCCTCATGAACACACCCATGGTTAGAGAAACCACCAAGCTCAATTCAATCCTCTCTAACTTCTCGGAAGCCTCTGGCATGCTACTTAACCTAGACAAATCAAAGCATTACTTCTTCAACACGCCAGCCTCGGTTCAGGCTCACCTCTCAAGACTTCTAGGAATTTCCAGAAGCTCCCTCCCTTCCACTTATCTTGGCATTCCCTTAACTGGAGAGTCAGTGAAATCTATCTCTTGGGACAGTTTGTTATTATCTATATCCAACAGACTGAACAAATGGACTTTCAGACCACTGAATATTGCTGCCAGACTGGTCCTTCTCAAGTTAGTTCTTCAAGCTCTGCCCACTTATCTATTTCCAGCACTGGTCGCACCCATCTCGGTCATCAAGGCTATTAGGAGCCTCCAATGTAATTTCCTGTGGAAAGGAAACCAGAATAGAAAGAAATGGGCTTTAGTTCGATGGGACAAACTCTGCAAACCCAAAAAGATCGGAGGGCTGGGTATCCAAGACCCAGGGAAGATGAACCAATTCATGGGAGCCAAGATGTGGTGGAGATGGCTGCAACACCCGCAAGAACTCTGGGTGCAGATCTAGAAGCAAAAGTATGCCCCAAATGCACAATCTAACCAATTAATAAGATTCAATGAACAGATGCAAGTCTCCAATATTTGGAACACCGCCTGGCGAAATCGACCCCTGATACAGCGGCACGCATTCTGGGAGGTAAGAAATGGAGAAAGTGCACTCTTTTGGCAGGATTCATGGAAACAGCTGCCCCCCGTTGATGATATGGAAAGCCTCCACACAATCAATCTTAAGCTACAACAAAATGGCTTCAAGACTATTAAGGATTTTTGGATCCCAACTCAAGAAAGGAAACCATGGAGAAAATGGAAAACCAGTAGAACTAATCTTCAGATTACGGAGGAGATCAACCTTCTACCATGGAAAGATTGCATGCAATACTGGAAAATTCCAAGTAAAGAAGGACCGGATGTTCTTAGATGGGGCCACTCCACCTCTGGCATTTTCTCGGTCAAAGAGGCTTACCATCTACATGGTAATCCTCCAAACCAGATCCCCGATTCCATATGGAGCAAAGTTTGGCAGCCTTTTCTCTGGCCGAAGGTCTCCTTTTTTCTTTGGATCATAGCTCAAAACCGTATCCTCACTTGGGACAACCTCCAAAAGAGAGGCTTCACAGGCCCCTCTAGGTGCACCCTCTGTCAGCACAGTGAGGAAACCATGGAACACCTCCTCAATAATTGCTACTATAGCCATCAAATTTGGGACTGGGGAGCCCAAGCCATGCGATGATCCCAGCGGAATTGAGATAGCATACGTGACACTTTAGTAAATTGGGAAACAATATCCTTCCAGCACCCAATTCTCCAGCGCATCTGGCAACTGCTCCTGGGCTTTACACTTTGGTCAATTTGGAAAGAAAGAAATAAGAGAATCTTCAACTCCAGACAGTCCCCCTCCTTCACTACTTGGGAAAGGGTTAAGTGGCTCATTCGTGAAACCATTCAATGAAAGTCCTAGCTCCATGAAGACACGCAGTGCAAGCCCGAGGAAAAGATCATTCTGGAAGGTTGGAACTTGCAATTGCGCATGCAGCCACAAGGGAAGACCAATTTCAGGAGGGTCAACAGTCCCACGAATTGGACCCCACCCCCCCCTAAGTTTCTCAAGCTCAACTTCGATGGGGCCTCCAGGGGTAACCCTGGGCCAACCGATTTTGGGGCCGTCCTTCGGAACCACATGGGAAAGATTATTCATATAATCGCTGGCTTTTTGGGCGAAAATACGAACAACGTGGCGGAGCTCACAAGTCTAGTAAGAGGCCTCCAAACCGTTGTTCAACATCAGTATCATCGGCTGATTATTGAAGGAGACTCCCAAGTAATAATTCAACTTATCTCCAAAATCCTTCACGGTATGCCCCCCTGGTGGATCTCCCCCAGCTGGAGACTCTCTGGACTTCTGGAGGACTTTGCAGATCTTACCAATTCCACTCTCACCCTAATCCATTCTCATGTTAAACGAGAGGCCAACAAGGTTGCAGATCACCTGGAAAATACAGGAATTGATGAAAAAGCAGAACTTATACATTGGCAGGCCTAAGCCTCTGAAGAAACAGACCTCTCAAGCTGTTGCAGAGACATTGCTTGCAGAGATTTCCCAACCCTAGATGGGGTGACATGCGACTATTTGGTAACAACTGGAGGCACACTCGGCTTGGGCTTAAATGCCGAGGGCCGCCACCCACAAGCTGTCATTAACGATGGGGGACAACCTTTGCAACAGACACAGGATGGAAGTACTCCTCCCTCACGTGTTCATTAACAACCAAAGCACACTCGGAATGGGAGAGGTTAAGTGTAGGCAGATGACCTCGGCTCCTAGCTATGTGAATTTCTATACGCCCGGATAGCGCAGGGCTGCACCTGCCTCGGATCTAATTCTCGTTGGAACGCTCTGGTGCAGCCCATCTTCTTTTGTGCCCAGACTCTCAGCACTTTCGGTGTATCTTTCTCTGTATGATGCGAGACAGGTTAAGCTTTCTCGTTCCCTGCAACTAAATTTACTTTTGTCTTAGTTCACTCACCTTTTACTGTATTCGCTCTGTTCTCTCACCATGGCTCAGAAAAGAGGCAGACCTCGCCGTGGTGCAGACTGGGATGCACACAAGGCACAGCGGTGATGGAGAGAGCAATTGGAGTGCACCTTGGCTCTGGCGACCTCCATTCTCAGGAAAAAATCCAGGGCAGAGAAGTTGCCGCTTCTCGCCACCATAGTTGAACCAGGAGCCAGTTGTAGCCATGACGTTAAGACCAATACCCCGGAAGACCGGCAGGATGCTGGAACTGAGGAGGAGTTTCCACTCTGCGTAGTGGTGGAAGACCCATTCATGGAGGACTTGACGATAGTGGAAAAGACTCATGCCACTGAGGTGACTCATCAGGAGAAACACACTCCCATCCCGGCACAGGACGACTACATCCCCGGCTGCATTGTGGAAGAAATTCCCTGGCCCGACGATGACAATGTCAGCATCCATGACATACAGGTGAAGGAAGCAGGAACGACGGGTGCAAAGGTTACTGTGGAGCAGAGGGAGTTCGACGTTGGTTCTGGAGTGGCGATGGACTCGGTGGATGTGGGTGGCAGATTGCATGGCTCTCTCCTCCAAGAAGAGCACCTTTCTCTTGTGTTTGACCTTCGTGGCCACATGTCTGACCTGGAGAATCGGGCCCGCATCATGGGACAGTGCATGGACATGATCCTCGATGCTTTCTCCAATGCACCAGCTCAGCGGAAATTCCCCCTTTGCGCGCAAGCTTTTTCCATCCCGGCTGGGTTCACGTGGCAGAAGGGCGAGGACGACAGGCCACCTGGCACCTAGGTTTTTATGCTCTTGGTTCCTAGTTTACTTTGTTACTGTTTTATGTATATTTGGACTGTAGAAATCTGTCCTGGTTTCCTCCGGGCAAGACAGATGCTACTTTGTTTTACATTTTATCATGCTACTTGGTTTTACGTTTTATCATGCTACTCTGTTTTACCTATGCTGGTTTCCGGTTATCGGCAGCATTTTTGGTGACTCCAGGCCTACTTTTTTGTACATTCTGCAAAATTTTTTTGCCTCTCTAATATAGAAGGTTCCACCTTTTTTATTTAAAAAAAAGAAGAAGACAAAAACGTGGGCATTCCACAACAATCTCAGTCATGAATTAAATGACAAAAATCATGGGCAAATAAATAGCATATCTGTCCACCTTTAAAAGACAAAAACGTGGGCATTTCATAGGAAGACACAAAGATCATTTCTCTAGCAAAATCGTGGTTAAGAAAAGCAAACTCAATCACATTTAATGGTGAAAATAATGGGCATTCAACAAGAAGACGCAGAGGTCATTTAATTTCAATTTGTGGGCATTCAAAGGAATCCAATAGTAGTAAGTTGTAATGCTTAGCTTAGTCTTCATCAATGGAAAAAATCAGCCCAACAATAAAACGAAATGCAGACAGAGAATTTAATTTGTTTGGCCATTTCTAGGATACCATTACAATGCAGACCGAGAATTACACAAACATTTATCCAATTCCAGTGTACCAAATATAAAAATAGACTTAGAAATTAAATTGATTTTTCATTTTCAGGATGCCAACATAAAAATTAAGACTAAAATTGAATTACTCCCCCTTTTTTTTACATTCCAATATACCAATATGAAAATGCAGACTGAAATTAAATCTTTTACATTACCAGGACACCAATCCAATGCAAAAAATAGTGAAAGAACGCAAGGATCTAATGGGAAAAGTCATGGAAATTATCACATGGAATCTATCAGTCAAGGTGCGGAGAAGAAACCAACAAGGACACAATATAATCCATACGTAGAGGTTTTTGTTAGATGGCGAAATCAAACAATCATCCAAGGAAAATAACGAAGGTAGACGACTGAAGAGAATGTCCTTCGCTCATCCTCCACACACAAAAGAACAAGGCATTGAGATCCATAGGTCTATTAACACTGAAGCGATGACCATATATCAGGCTCTTGGACAACGGCTCAGGCGAGGACTGATGAGCTAGGGACGAAAGGAAAAAACCTCCACAATCTTCACAAATCAATACACCACAAGGCGATCATGACATGCTAGGAATCAAAGGCCATGGGAAGACCAACATCGAGCTAACGGCTATGGAAAAATTCAGTCATCTAATAATCCTAAGACAATAAATTTACTTACCGAATTAAACTTGTATATCCAAGAATAAATCCTACTACAATCTACCATGAAAAAATAAAGAAAGCGTATTGTTTCCTGATCACCCTCTCTCAATTGATGTCCCACGCGCTTTTTGCAATTTCCTCTTGCCGACCGATGAGACTTCATGGGTACCTCCTAGCCAACACTAGAGGTACTCTTCTTCCCCCTTAGCCCCCCGAGCCATGAAGGGTCCACACACACTATCCATTGATTCAGCGAGCTCCCAACTTGCCTCACAAGGCCGATATACCACTCCTCACTGAGTTGGGTATCTCATCTCCCACAAGCTGAGTCAGTCAAGTATATGTTTCTACAGTGTAATGTTATGGAAACAGAAGAGATCTTTCCTCCTTCTCCTACCTCCATTATATAGAGTTTCGAACTCCTTTACCTTCCCAAAATCTCATTTTATTTAATGTTTAACAAAATAATTTATAAAAATTCCTCCCCATACAAGTGTCATCCATCCCCTTCATTCCTCCAAAAACTAATTTATTTAATTAATTATTTACCCTTATTTCCCTCACCCACCTAGAGTCACTCATAGAATTGCTCCTAGGTGTCCCCAAATTACCTCATAGGTTTTAATGACTTTCCCCATTATTAATTTGCTAGTTTATTTTTAAATTAGAAATTTCTTAATGGTAGATACCTTACTAAGTTTGAC
>ML858852.1:8107-25947 GCA_009831015.1 Picea engelmannii | reverse complement strand
AATATTCACATAAAACAAAATCGAGTGTGCAATCAAAGATACCTTCAATCATACCTTTACCCTATAATGCTCAAATTCCCTTCTCTTCGATACCCAATATTTGATGCCACATAATTTTATTTTCTCTAGATATAGTAGTGGTTTTGTCTTCTTCATTTCCACCCTTAGGAACAACAGAGTTGTTACAACCATTAGTGATAGTGCTTCCCAACAACTTGTACATAGTTTCATTTTGAACTCCCTTCATTAGACCATTTTTCCTCAAACCATTTTGCAGGTTTCCTTTTCGAACATAGTATGGACACCTACATCTCTCATCTTACTTATGTATATCATGTTTCTAGCCACATCTGGAATGTACAAAACCCCAGGGAGTTTTATAATCCTTCGATCATTGAGAAACAACTTGAATTTTTCTCATCCTATGATTCTGGTTGTTGAGTCATCTCCTAGGAAAATGTCACCTCCATTATATTTTTCATATTCACAAAACCACTCCCTGTGGGAGACATATGAAAAGAAGCACCCAAATAAAACAGTCGTACATCATGATCTGCATGTTTGTTTGAAAAAACCAAGTACACATCCCCTTATTCCTCCCAGGGGGTCTTCCCTCTTGTGGAAAGAATATCATTCGATCCCTTCACTTTATCAACACTTTTGTATCTACAATCGTTTTTGTAATTCCTAACTTTACCACATTTCCATTGTTTCCTTAAGGATTTTCCTAAATATTTATATTTTCCTATAGATTTAGATCTCCCACTCAAGGACTTATTTTTATTTCCATCTAGGGAATGTTCTCTTACACATAAGACATCCATTCTTTGAATTTCCATTGTTTTACTCCTCATTTATTTCGATAACAAGGATGAAACCAAATCATCAAATTTTAATGTGGTTGAATTACTCCCAATAGCTACAACTAGAATATCCCATGAATATGGAAAAGAACACAGTAAACCAATGAAGTTTTCTTCATTAGAAATTTTAATATCAACATACAACTACTAACTTACCACAATATTGAAGAAATTTAGATTCTTTGTCACCAAGTCTCCATCATTCATCCTTAGGAGGTATATCTTCTTCCAAAGGAAAAAATTGTTTACTAGGGACTTAGACTAATACAAAACACCTAACTTATCCCATAATACCTTGGCTATAGCTTCTCCTGAGACATTCAATAACATTAAATTTGAAAGACACAACCAGATTTTTCTCTTTTCCTTCCTATCCAACTGTGTTCAACCTTTCATCAACATACCCATAGGTGTAGTACCAAGATCCACATTGACCCATTGTTCTTTGTTTACTGAAATATACTCCATCTTCAACTTCCACAACTCAACAATTTTTCCATTAAATTTATTGATCTCAATTTTAGAACTACTCGACATTCTCTTTCACCACAAGAATCACCACTACGAAGCTCCCACTAAAACTAGGTTTATCATAGACCTGAAATAATCAAACCCTTAGCAACAATGGAATCCCCCTAAAGCCAATAATTTATTTAATACCAAATTTAAGTTTTAAACCTTTATAGCATAGCAATGCACACATATATTCTTTATAAAATAGAAGGAAAAAATAACATTCACACAATAGTCATAAATTTACCCTGACAAACCTTAACTAAGAAAACCAACAAATGTTTAGAGTCATACCTCTAACTCTAATGTGTTAACTTCTCCATTTACAATACAATATATAGGATTTTGCAACATCCAAAACCCTAATATGTTAACCCAAATTAGATTCTTTAACTAGAATTATATTACAATGGGCCAAAACTCCGTTGGCCATAAAACACCCCAATTTTTTTTCCAAGGGATCTGCCCCCCTAACCATGAGAAAAAGGGGGCCTTCCAAGCCTACCGACACAACATACATCACATGGGGCTAACCGTGCAAATAATACAACACATACCCAATAATGAAGACAAAAACATTGACCCAAATATGCATGTATGTGTGTTTTACTCTTTAATATTTATTTATGTTATTATTATGTCAATAGTGCAATATGAATAGATATTAGTAATGTTGGTAGTGGAATAATGATACAAAAGTTTCCATATATAAGAGATATGTCTATAAGGGATTATTTGTTCTTTGACTTATCATTAATCTTTGACCTTTAGTATCTGTCTAATATTCCTTGGTTTGTTGAAGGTCCATTGAACCACATGAGCAAGTGCCCCAAAAAAGTGATGAGGAAAAATCTAATTGAATGGGGGAATGCACATAAAACAAATCTTGTTTTTATCCACCAAGTTGCACTAGGATGGACTTGTAGATGAGCCTCCAAATATTGATCAACTACTTGTTCAAAACAAGATTTGTTTTATGTGCATTCCCCCATAAAAACAAGATTTGTTTTATGTGCATTCCCCCATAAAAACAAGATTTGTTTCAGAGTTCATAAGTCCAGCCGACCATTATGACTCTTTTTCGACTTTTACCACATTTCCATACCTTACAGGGAATTGTAATAAAATGAATTAAGCATGTGATTTTTTGTAAACTATTATCCATCTAAGGATTAGACACTAGTACTTTACTCTAGAGTGTTTTTTTTACTTGCTAATTATATTTTTCTCTTTAAGCGATCTATAATTTTCAAGTTTTTTCACTCAATAACCTCCAAAGTTGGAGTAATTGTACTAGCATATATGACTTGGGGGGGTGTTTTAAGTATAGATTATTATGTATATAACCATTATAAGAATGATCTTATAGTTCCATGGAAATGTGCTAAGTCCCCCTTAGGATTTTTATTTTTTTTCAGTTAATAAAAAATTTCCCGTAAAACATAATTTTTTAATTGTAATTTGAAGTTGTATTAAAAAAGTGGTACTAGGAGGCATTATATGCTTTGGGGGTGCTCATTTTTGGACCTACCCAATTTACCTAGTTACCCACTTTTGTGAGTAAAATTAGTGATTTTAATCACTAAAAAGTTAATTTTTCTCACAAAGGTGAGAAAAGACATAAAAAATCAGAAAAATCAACAAATGCTATTTTTTTAGCAAAATTGTCGAAAACATGTTTTGCCATGTCTTGAGTCAAATAAAGACAAAGAAGGTATGTGGAATTCATAATACAACGTATTAATGTAAATACTTGAGTTAAGTGGCAACCATTACAAGCTAGGTGAGTGGTCAAGAAGAAAGGTGTGCCCCTCTTGGAGAGGTGGCACATTCTAGGAGTGGGTTGCCCACCTCTTGAGAGATGGCACCCCTCTTACCCTCTCTACTCTCACATGTGGATAATTGTAGGAGTGTGGGGAGAGGTGAAAGCCATATCCATCACACATGGCTCCCTTCCCCATCCACTTGGTCCACCCTCCTCCTCTTGGATCTTCTCTCTCAAGCTATAAATCAAAGCATTCTCTCCTTTGGCAAGCTAGTTGGAGCTTGGGAAGAATTGCTTGTTGTATCATTGATATTTTAATACCCTTTGCATATTGGAATAAAATAAGACTTTGGAGGCCAAATTGGTGGATTGTCTAAATGTGTGGATGCATGTGTATGAGGTGATATTATTCTATTTCTCTTGCTTTTGTATTGTGGTTAATTTGGCCTTATATGAGTACTATTACTCACTAGGGTAGGATTGGCAAGATAGTTTGATTAGTGATATTTCTATCCATTTATTTAAGAGATTTTTAGATGCAATATGTTTTTAGTTTAACATATTGTGTGTTGAAGTCTCTTTTGTAGGTGATACCATCTTCTAACCCTATTTTTTGCAAGTGATTGAAGTAGTCGATACCTCAACTTGGAGAAGTGGATAATCTATCTTGACTCTTCCTCTTTTTCCAAGTCATTTGTATAATATGCCTCCTTAATACACCAAAGAAAGACACCATTTCCCAAGATATTCCAAGCACAAGCTTGTTCTCTTTCTCCCTCTCTTTAAATCAAAATTCCTTACATAATATGCAAGCAAGTTTGGATATAGTTTCTCAAGTTAAATCATCAGTTCCTTTCATGCATGCAAGTGATAGCATAGATCTTATTTTTGTCTCAAAATTTTCTATCTAAATAATCTAGATCTAGTGTAGGAAAATAATCCCTTTATGCAAATAATTTTTTGAAAATTTTAAAGGGCTAAAAGCTAATATTTTCCAAGTATTTTCATTGTTTAAATATAGAATTCAAGTGATTTTAACTTGCTATTTTAGAGCAGCCACAAAAGATGTTATCCTATGTCTTACCTTACCAATCACTATGTCTAATTGTCACCTATATTTGTATTACTCATTTAGGATATTATTAATATATCCTCAAGTGATGACTAATGAGTTAGTCAAGATTGTCTAACGTAATCATCATGCATGATTTTAGGATCTAGAGCAAATCTCTCTATGAGGTGGCATCATCCATTGTACTATAAATATGTACCATTGGTGTGAATACATAAGAGTTGGATAGTGAGCCTTTTCCGTCATCTTGTTGTTCATGTCTATATTTTATCAATTGATATCAAAGCCATGGTGAAGAAATGATATTGGTGGAAGATGATATTGGAAGAGTGGTTGATAATATCAGAGCTCTTGTGATCTTTAAGAGCCTAGTAGTACCATGCTAGTTTTCCATGGAAGATGAGATTATGTTGTTGGTATAAGAGGAGAGATTGCTACTATTTCGGATCGACATCACAAATCTGAAGTGTGATCTAAAGCCACAGCTCCCAAAGCCACAAATGTGGAGGCATGCAACATTTCTTAGAAAATGAAATAGAATGAAATGTGAGTGGGTGGAGAGCCAACAATTGGACTCGATGTCTCGTCCTTTCTTTTGAACGTATATGAGGTTGAAATCCATTTTATACGATGCCTTTGAATTTCCAACACTTTTATAACAATATAGCAATTCAAGCGATTTGAGATCTATGTCCAACGATCTATCACTATGGATTCATCATCAGAAATATAGTAATCCCCACGGATCTGGGCAACACGAGAAGAAAACAAAGAAATATTTTCAATACTATGTGATCTGCATCCAACGAATTTTCCTCCTCAACAATTTGCTCCAGCGACCTACACACGATGTGAAAATGCCAAGAGTAGAAGAGAATATTCAAAGCTAGACTTAATTCGACGATGATTTATACATATCCGCGAGGCTTCCATTACAAGTGGATCGCACCTTCAGCTCAATCATTACTAGTGTCGGCATGAAACCATTCCTATATCAGTAGGTGATTGGTCCTATCATTCCAATTTCACAATCACAATTCTGATAAAGGGGTTTGCCCATTCTGTTGGGTTGTCGACAGGGCAATATGAACATAAATGTTTTGTTGGTCAGTTGTATTTCTCCATTGATTACATCTCTCAAACATCAGAAGTGCCTTCATATTCTTTGCATATCAAGAAGAGTGTATGTCTTGGTAACTCCATACCCAACAAAAACTTCAAATGATGAAACAACTTGCATTTTTTTATCACTGGAATCACACGATATCGCTGCAATATTTTGTGGGGAAAGAATGTCAGATCACACCTTTTTTTTAAGTCTAGAAAGTGATTTTCTCCACTATTTCATTTCAGCATTGAATGAGGCTTTCCAAGAGTGATTTCCTCAAGGACATTCTGATTTCAAAGATATGCTCCATGATTTTCTCAACGTACTCCACATATCAGCGTTCTCTCTCTCTATATACTATTTAAATGGTTCACTTAGCACATGAAAATTGTTGAAGGAAAATTGATAAAGTTGTGATTTAAGTGAATACATTCATAAAACCATGCAAATAAAGACGCAAGAATCCAGAAAATTATTTTTTTCCCTTTTAAAGTTATATAGATAGATAGATAGAGTTATATGCATGGATTTAAGTTTTTATAAGATGGAGTATAAAGTATTATGATAAAAATATTATTTTATAATTTTATGAAGTGGAACGGGGTGATAAGAAGATTTGTGTCATGAAAGTGATAAGAGAATTTATGTGAAGGGGGTTATTCATGTACTTGAAGATTCATAGTTTAAGAGGGAAGCTTCATCCTGATGAGCCATT
The DNA here is from genome assembly GCA_009831015.1 of Picea engelmannii. Taxonomy (NCBI): domain Eukaryota; kingdom Viridiplantae; phylum Streptophyta; class Pinopsida; order Pinales; family Pinaceae; genus Picea; species Picea engelmannii. The sequence continues at coordinate 19,911 of ML858852.1, read as the reverse complement.
GAAATTTTATATTGTTGATGAAGACCAAGATAGCTTCAAAATGTATTTGAGCACGGTTATTGTAAGAGCGATATCCATAATAAAATAGATTATTTTTGCTCATGTCCTAGATCCCCCTGAAATTGAATAAGGGGATCTTAGGTACACATTGTGTAGTGTGTGCTGGTGATTTTTTCATGGTTTTTTTATGAGTCGATTTATGTCTAGTTTTGACATTATCAAACACAAAAACTACAAAACCAGTTAATGAAATTCAAGCACACAATTAATGTCAGTGAAGCACATACATTGAAGCACGAGTAATCAAGCAACGAAGAATATATAAAATTAGCAATCATATCAACATTGCACACATCAAGCTTATAATCAAGGTCTCAAAGCATTGACAATGAATTCAGATTTGAAGATTAATTCAACTTCATAATCAAGATTTATTTTAATTTACAAATAGTCCTTTTGTAAGTTTACTTGTATCTTTCAAATCAAGTTGAAATTTCATTGTAATTTTGGGGTGCATTATCGGTTGATCCCGACACCCAAGATTCATTGTAATTTTGAGTCGAAATCATTGTAAACATCAAAGTTTAGGTTCATTTTCAGTAGTATCCAACACCCACACCTTGTTGTAAGCGAGTGAAAGAAAGTGAATTAAAGAATACAAGTAAGTGACTTCCTAGAAACAAATTCAAGCGAGTGTGAAGTTCAAGTGAGCGAGTTGCAAGTAAGCCTTCTTTTTTCGATTCAAATTGTAATCAGGATCTACATGCACAAGGATACCTCATTTAGTGTTTTGAAATGGCTTGAAGTCTCTAATTATTAGAGTTTATGAACACTCTAATAAACACCATTGAAGACAACATAGTGATATTGAACAAAACAACTCTTCAATCAATGCTAACTTGTTTGCAAGTGACACAAGCTAAAGTTAGACTTCTTCAATCGCTATCCCAACAATTGAATGATGAAATCAGGGATCTCAAAAATCAACAGTTGGTGAAGTGTTATGAACTAGTTTTTGTTTACAGCAAACCTCTCTATGATGATGTTTTTGATCAATAGTCAGTGAAGGAGAAACTCAACAAGACAACTACAGATGCAGACGAAGATGACGCTATTCATGAACCTACATTTCAAGAGTTTTCTTTTTAGTTTAGTGAAGAAAACCTTTCTATAATGCACCAACATATAGTAAATCCACTTCCACTAATTTCAATGCAAAAGGTTCATAATAGTCTTTCCAAGCCCATCATCAGACCTTGGGAAGAAATAATTTACAACAAGAATAGAATAGGACTTGGATATGACAAGGAAGTTACCTTTCATATTCTCGATTATTCCAAACCAATCAAGTTCCAAAGTGTTGTATTCCTTCAAGAAGTCTCAATTTCACTTGTTCCAGTTCAACATGAAAATGATAAGTGCCAACATTGTAATCGAGTTGGTCACAAGGAGAATCAATGTTTTGATATTCATCCTTTCCATAATTGTGGTAAGCATAACCATTCTTCAGACAGATGTTCAACACCGAAGAAACCTGCAAGATTGAAGATTCACTATGAGTGGATTGATCCTTGGCAGTGGTAATCAACATCCAAGCCATTATATAAGTCTTACCGTAGAATTCAATCTCGAGTAAAGACCAATCTTGCAGAGCATAACCTTTTTGTACCTCAGATAAGTGGTCCCCTTATGGCATAGCTTTTAATCATGGCCCTCACAGGATGAGATAACATGTGGCTTTTAAGGATGGCCCACTTGTTTTTGTATACAAAAGGAACAAGTATGGTACTCTCTTGAGCCTAGAAGAGGGAGTACAATGATGTAACTCTTTTGTACCTTAAGGGAGGAGTTCAAAATCAAATGATGATGGTTCGTGAAACCACTTTTGGTCTCTCCTTTCATCTGACAAAGGGGGGAATTGATGATGGAATTGAAGATGGTTGTCAGACCAAAATTTTTGACAACAAATATGCCAGATGGGCATGAAATTTTCCAAATGGGAAACTGCAGTTTGTAGATGAAAGACTTTGGTATAATTATGATTCAATGACTTGCAATTGAATCATACACATGATACAATGGGATGTTTTTGGACACCTAAACATGTCAAAATTGGTTAGTGGTCATCCAAAAACCATCAGATACATGGTATCAATTGGTAAGTGTTTCTCCAAAACAACAGATTCAGAGAGCATTTCAGTGATACACTGAAAATAGAGTGGTGATACTACAAGTTCACCAATTAGTAGAAGACATAATATTCTTCTACCTCAAATACTTGGAAAAATTATTTAATTGTCAAGCAATCAGGGAATGTTCAGATATTGTAGTTGTTTAATTCCATATATCAACTCTCTTCCAGTTCATTTCAGATGAACCATTCAACATCTAGATTGGCGATTTTTACAGGCAGTTCTTCATTGAGGCTCAGCTTAGGAGTTTCACTATGAATACTTGAAAACGATACCAATTTATGCTTTATTTATCGTATTATTGATTGAACTTATGATTGAGGGGGGGAATGTTATCCTATGGCTTACCTTACCAATCACTAAGTCTACTTGTCACCTATATTTTTATTATTCATTTAGGATATTAGTAATATATCCTTAAGTGATGACTAATGAGTTAGTTAAGATTGCCTAGCCTAATCATCATGCATGATTTTAGGATCTAGAGAAAATATCTCTATGAGGTGGCATCACCCATTGTACTATAAATATGTACCATTGGTGTGAATACCAAATTGAGTTGGATAGTGAGCCTTTTCCGTCATCTTGTTGTTCCTATCTATATTTTATCAAAAGACCCTAAGAAAACAAGCTTTTTAGGTTGATTTCCTTAGTTCCTTTTTGCAATTTTTTGTAGATTTTAACTTAGAATTTTTTTGGGTTTTATACTAATAACCAAAGACACTCTTAAAGTGTTTTTGGACATCTTTTGTATTCTTTTGTTTTTTGTTTTGTGCAGGTCATTGAATAAACAAGGGGATATTCCACCAAACTTTGGCAGATTAGGAGCATTTGGGACTTCCAGAAGCACCTTATACCTTCCTAAAGACTTTTGTAACTTGTAAAAACTTTGATCCATCATTATAAGGATACAAAATATCATTGGAAAGAGATCCCAAGTCTCTACAAGAGACCTTTGTAACCGAGTTAATAAAATAAGTGAGCCAAGGGAGGCCTCGTGTTTTTGTTTCCCCCTAGGGGGTTGGTGTTGTGGTTTTGGGCATTTTTCATGTGAATTTCCTTATTTTTCTTAAAAGTTCAAACAATATAACATCTAAAGAATAAGCTAAAACAAATCACAACTTTAGTTTTAGTTTTCTTTTTGCAAAGTAGAACACTAGTTGCTAGTTTATCTTTCTTTTATTTCTGCAATTTCAAATTTGGAAAATAAACTCATCCCCTCAGCTCCTCGCAAGAGGATGGTCAGTGAGGACTTAGTAATTAGAGAACATTTTCCTTTCAAAATTTTACTTTCTTGTTTAAAATAAACCTTCCCCTCATCTCCCGGTGTTGTTCCTAACCCTTCCAGTTGCGAGCTTGCCTCGATCTTCTGGGAGTACTTTTCATATACACCGGGATGGTCAGTGTGGCACTGGTCTCATTTTTTCACATACACAAAGCCATTTGTTTCAAGCACATTTATTTCTCAAGCATTTGTTATTATATCTTGAAGTATTTCCTTTATTTACTTGCATCTTGTCAAAGTTATCTTAAGTATCCTTTTTATGCAAGTATTTATTTATGTATAAGTGATTGTGGTGAATATATGCTCTTAGAGTAGATTTACTTTATGTTTTGTCTTTTGCAATAAAATCCTATATTTATTTCTTGTACTTAGATTAGTTCAAGCCATATATTTTTTTTTTTAGGGACTACCCCCCTTGGCTTTGCTAGGAGTTGGCCTAGATGGAGGAGTTGAGGATTAGGTGACAACACCTTAACTCTAACTTTACCCCAAGGACACACTAATTGGATTGAAAATTTATTCCATATTACCCAGGTTTGTATAAAGGTAACGACATTTTTGGAATCGTTTCCGAGGATGAGTCTTTCTGTTTCAGAATTCAACTTTTAGCTTTCTTTTTTGTTTTTTTATGCTTGTTGTTTATCATATCTAGACTCAATCATCTAGAAACTCCACTCAATTTAAATTTGACAAATTATTCTACAAGAAGGAACTCACAAGGCTTGGTTGATTTCCTCCCTGATCCCCAAAAGGTTTATAGGAGAAGGTTAGCCAAACTTGCCTCTCGTAGAATCCTTGATCAACGAGATTTGAGACCATTTCTGATATACACTTTCTTTTTAATAGTTCTAGTTTAGAATCTAATTTTTTGCAAATGGATTATTACTTTAGTCCACTTAATTTTTCTAATGTAAATGGATATCCTCATGTTTTACCTGAAAAATCTATTGACACATTTCCCGCATTTAATGGAAATAATGCTATTACTGCCAAAGATCACATTAAATCGTTTTCTTTATGTATTAATAAGTGGTGTACTGGTGCAACACATAATCATGAGGATGTAAAAATGAAACTTTGTGTCTGTTCTCTTGAAGAATATGTATATTATTGGATCTCTGGGTTAGATGATAATAAGTTTACAACCATATATGATTTTATTGATTCTTTCATTGAGTGATGGGGTGATAAGAAAGAGTATCGTCACTTGTTGGTAGAACTCCATGGTATAAAGAAAAGTGAGAATGAAACCATGGAGGAATTTAATAAAAAGTTCAATGAGTTGGTTTCAATTCTTCACACGGATATTAAGCCCCCAGTTGCATCTATTCTCATCTACTACATTGAACCTTTCAATGGTGAGATGAGATACCAACTTAGAGATAAGGAACTAGCTAATCTAAAGATTGCTCAAGAAATGGCCATCAAGATTGATAGAAACATGCAAGCTTCTGGAAAGTCCAACCTTCCAGGTTTCACAAGGGGTAATACTTCTAAAAACCAGGAACCTAAAGATAAAAAAGTTTCTTTAAATAGTAAGGTTTCTTATTCTGACCCTTTGAAAGAGTTAACAGAAATGAAAGAAATTGTAAAGTCCATGGAACAAAGCCATGTAGCCCAATTGAATGCCATACAGACTAGGTTGATTTCCATGGAAAGATCTCAAGTTAATAGATTTCAACCTAGACAAAATAATGAAAAATGGAAAAATAAAGGTCCACCCCAAGATCATAGACCACCAAATCAGTTGGAAGCAATGAATATGGTTCAACAAGAGACTCCTCCTTTTTGTAGGGCTTGTGAAGCATTCCATGAGGAATCTACTTGCCCCACATTTTGTTAGATTAATCAACAAGGGTTTCATGGATCAAATAATTATGTTGGATTTTCAGGATGTCCATATTTTATAAATAATACCTACACTGTCACAAAATATCAATTGAAACAAAATAAAGAATTAAGTAAGGAAAAAGAAGATTTGAAGATGTATAATGTGACTAGATTGTATGGTGAGAAGCCTTCTCCAAAACATATTTTAGAAATGGAAAGATATAAAGGAGTAACCTACCAAAAGAAAGGGAATGATAATGTAAGTACACAACAACAAAACATTCCCAAAGAAGTTACTCCAACTGAAGATCTAAATGTTGACTTGGGAATTAAACACTAAGATTTTGGTTCCAATATCGGATCTCATTAAGATACCTTCACAAAAATATAAGTTACTAAAAGAAATTTAAGGTCCTAATGAGATAATTATTGGGAAGTATAAGTCCAAAGAGCATCATGAGGATTCCCCCGTAATTATAAATAGTATGGATTGGAAAAGCGAAGATCATCCACCTTTCTTTGTATCTTTAAAGATAAATGACCTTCTTCTTCATAATTGCATGTATGATTCAGGAGCTTCATCTAATGTCATCACCACTAATGTCATGCATATGTTGAATCTAAAAATTACAAGGCCTTATCACAATGTTTGTGCCATGGTGTTGGACCTCGACCAAGTTTTGAGGAAACCTTGGTCAGGTTTGGACTTTGACACGTTGATCGAGAAAGAAGCGTCCATGCAGCGCTGAGATCATGGATATCACTTGTTTGGCAGGCTATGAGGACCCAGTAAGGGGTTATTTAGGGGTTTTGTAATGGGTTATGGGATGTCAACCCATGGGGTTTACCCAGTATTAGGCCTTATGGTAAGGGATTGTAAAAGTATAAATAAGTAAGAATGTATGGTAGAAGTAGCGAAGGAGTAGTCAACATCCTTTGGAGCTAAGTGAAAATGGCTTAAGTAGCTTTGTGCAAGGGAATGTATGTGTGTTAAGGCTTGTTGGCTTAGTGTCTTGACCTATTTTGGAAGGAGGATCTGGCGCTCAGTGCGTAGATCTCCTATCCTATGTGAAGCTCGACTCTGTGGCTTGGTACACAGGAGTCATTGAATCTACGAGATTGAAGAATAATAAAGAAGATGAAGAAGTTGGTGGACGTAGACCCACACTAGGGTGAACCACATATATCTTGTGTCTTTGGTTTGCTTTGTGCTGTGTTGTTTATGTTATGAATCTTCTCAGTGCTTTGATATTTATGTATGATAGATATATCTGTTGATGCTTAGTGTTTTAATTGTGTTAAAGATAAATGAATGTTAGATCTAAATCTGTGTTATGTGCTAAGCGGTTGAAGTTCTTAATCTTTATTGTTACCGCGTTGATCTATCTTTGAGTATGTTCTACGATGTTAATAAATCTAGTGAACTAATGCATATCACCTTTTAAATTTTAATAGAATAATCCGCGAAGTGTTTTTATCACATATCTGTGTCCCAGCTTGGTTACAGACTATTATCACTGAAATTTCATCCACAAATGGTTACAAGAATTCAGCATCATCAAACAGTTATGAGGTCATCCATGGACCTGAATTAACACAAAAGAATTCACAAAGGGTCAAAACTATACAACTAGTGCAAAAATTAAAGGGCGCTATGAAGACACAGGGCACGCGCACACATGCATGAAACAAAAATGCAAGATTTGTGCACACGCGCATGATGCGCGACTGTTGTCGCAAAAATCCGCGCACCTGAGAAACAATGCATTTATGAGAGTGGTCGGCCTCCCACCCACTTCTGGTTCAGCTTCCAAGTTGATTTGACACTCAAATCTGGACTGGATTCGACTGGGTGGCTGGACAATTAGTCAAAGACCTAGAAATGCTTTAATTAGCCTCTTTACACACTACAAACTAGTTGGACAATAACTCAAAGGAATGCTATAAAAAGGCCATGGATACACTTCATTTTTCAAGGAATTCATAGCAAAGTTATGCTGCCATTATTCTCTTGAGAAATATTCTATCCTTGCCAAGAGTATACTTGCATCATTGCATTAGGCAATCCATCTCACCCCTTGAGTGGATTAGCAAAGAATTCTTTCACCATTTTCATTTTCATTTTCAAGAGTTGTAAGAAGAGATTACTTGTGGGGGTCCAAGAGCCCTCCCTTGGAGGAAGAAGGGACTCATAGTCCTCTTGCTTCTCGGTGTTTTCTTTCACTAATATCATCCTTATCATTGGTGACATGGGTCTCATTGTTTCTTTTGTCCTTATGTCCCTATGTTCATTAATTTAGTTGTTGTTTTATTTCTTAGTTTAATTCTTAGTTATTGTTTTATGTTTCTTTCTCTAACCCTTTTCCTTGCATCTGTCCTGCTTAGCAAACCCAACTAAGCTTGCAAGCACCTCTATTTTTCTCACTAAGGTGATGAAAGAGGCACAATAGATTGGCAACTCCACTGAGGAAAGGTATCAATTTCCTACCCCATTTGGGTTTTTCTAACTCTTCTTTTGGTTTATTTAACTTGCAGGTGCATTAACCGGCCTAAGCCGACCTGCCAATCATCCAATTCCAAGGTGAATTGAGAGAATTCCATCCGGAATTTTCATTCACGGCCATGTGTCACCTGTGCATGGGTTTTGTGGCCCACAGATGCGCATCGTGCGCACATGCACCCAAGTCATAGTTATTTTCTGCGCACGTGCGTACTTTAACTCTTTTCGGTTTGCGCTCTGTGCGCTTCTGTCTCCATTGAGACCCATGCACCTGTGCAAAAAATTCACATTGTAAAGTTTCTGAGACGTGGGAAAGGCCCTTAGCCTTCTTAAAAATGATTTCAAGCATGTTTTAAAGCTGCACCACACTTAGTCCTCTCTTCATATAAAGGGGTTACTCAAAACACATAGGCACTTAGGGGGTTAAAATCATTATTTCCTCTTTTGCTTTTATTTTCGCCACATGGATGGCTTGTTTTGACTCAAAATATAAGTTGGAAATTATTTTTAATCACATTTAACTTGCATTGGGACTAGAAGTTGGATAACAATCGCTTAGTATGCTCTTCTCTCATGCCTCCAAGCGACCTTGAGAATCAGAAAAATATTGTGAAACAATTTCATCTCCCTTAAGAAGACTAAAACCTTTAGGAGAGGACAACAACCCTTCTTGGGACTCCTCTTAGTTTACTTTTTTAAACTCATCTTAATATTGTAATGGGCCCATACATGCCCACATGCTACAAAGATAAGATAGTGTTGAAATTTACTTTCTTAGATCAAATCACTAGGGAAGTTTAAAGGTTTTGTAACGGGCCCATACATGCCCACATGATCACAATCTAGGATAGTTTCAAAGCTTTTCTTAGATTACATCACAATAAGGATTTAAAGGAATAGTAACAGACCCACATGTCCACATGTTAGCTTCCTAGGGACTTTTGAATTACACAAGGTTGTATCAAAGACACATAGTTAATTAGGTAATCAACACTTGTAAGGACCAAGCGAAGTCCACATGCAACAAGGTGACACCTAAATCATTAAAAATTGGCATACTTCCACTCATTTACACACAAAAGTCACTTATCACTCACATAGCTTCTTCTTGAAACATGGAGGTCAAAGTAAGTTTCCTCCAAAGGGATACCGAAACACCCGACCCTTTTCTTGACAAAACTATCCACTCCCATTTAAATTCAACAAGGTTGGTTCACACCCCCAACCTCTCAAAACAACTACATCTAATTTTTTTTTTAAAACTCACTAAGTTTTCCTCCATAGGAGGTGCCAAAAGAAATTTTTTAGTCTAGGTAGGATTTCGGGGATAGGCATCCAAATAACTCCCTGTTATCTGGTTCTCACATTGTCAAAACCATAGAAGTTGTCAAGTAGGGAACTGAAAATCCTCCAAGTCAAGTGTTCCTAACACCATAAGGCAGGGAGATACCCTTGAAGGGTTGAAGTCCAAGGTCTGGTTGTTCTGTGTGTCCCCCCTTGAGGCAGCCACCTCTTGGATGGGATCCAACCCGTGACCCATTTCTGAGGCCGAAAATCTAAATGTCGCACTTTGACTGAGGTACCTAGTGACCAAATTTTAGGACATCTACCTAGGTGGAAATTGTGGGATGCAATTGCACCTTGATTGGATTTTGTGTGGCTATTGGGAAATATCTCCAGCTCTTTTGAGATATGCCCCCTTTACCCCTCATTATAACCAATTATTTCATCCTTCACTAGTTTCTCTTCTGGTGACTTCAGAACCCACTGTTGCATACTATTGGAAGGTCCAGTACTATTTGAGAGGAAGGACATTACGTCTTCTAGGACATGAGCATTTGTTTTCTTTGATTCCCAACGTGGACAAAACCCACTTACCCACATATATTCTTCTTTTTCAAAACACTTTATGTATGATGCACTTCTGACTACATTTTGATTTGGATATATATATATATTGTGTAAAGTTCAAAATTTGCAACAAAGGCTCTTATTTCTTTATTAATCTCACCACTATTTGCACACATTCACTCATCTAGTTGGACATCATAGGGGACCCATAGAACCCCCATTGTTCCAGATTCTTACTGAACCTCGCTCCTATTTTAGGGGGAGTTCCTAGTCTTGCCACCTCATCGGCACCACCTTCACACACTCCTGTGAGTGACATTGTCTTAGGATCAACTTTGCTTGGTTCCACATTACTTGGGTCCACTTCCCAAGGTCCTTCGTTCACTCACTCTCCTTTACATAGAAGCGGGGGGCCAACTTCCTCTCAAGGGGGAAGTATCAACCCACCTAGTCCTCCTCAAGGGTTAGGTTCACAACACACTTACACCATGGTTGGAGATAATCCTCCCCCGCCACTACAAATGCCATATTTGGCCTCTCTCAACATACCATATCTAAGAAAACTCACCAATGATCCTATATTGCGTGACCCCACATGGCCTGCAATGCCCCACCAAACTACCTTTAGACATACCCAAGTTTGAAGGAAAGGCAGGAGATGACCCTGCCAACCATGTCATGAATTTTCACCTATGGTGCTCTTCCAACAACATTATGGATGATTCCATCAGACTGCGATTATTTCAATGCACATTCACTGGCCCATCAGCCAAATGGTATGTAGATGAAAAATCAGAGTCCCATGTGACTTTTGAGTCCTTGCCCAAAGTATTTTTGACCTTCTTTTAGCAATCCGCCATGACAATGGTCTGGAACTACTCTCTAATTTCAAACAAACCTCAGCCACACATATCGCTAATCACATTCATGAGTGGCATAGGCGACGTAGTTTGTGCAAAGTAGAAACCACCAAACAACAGTGTCTTGACTGGTTTCTTAGATCACTTGTCTCTCTCCTCGGTAAGGATGTATCTTCCACCTTCCCTCAATCATAAGAAGAAGCCATCAGTGAGGCTCAACAATATGACCTCATCTATGCACAGTCAGGGTATTTATACACTGTGTTAACTCCCAAAATAGCACCATCATTTTGGAAGGGTTTTACGGTGGATAGCATGGCTATTGATAGTTTCCTCAACACATTGTTAAGTCTTTTAGCTGCAAAATTTTAGATTTTGGTTTGACTTAAAAATAATTTGGATTGTAAAGTCTTCTTTTTTCAAAATTGTCATTTTTTACTTTCCACAGCTAACTTGGTTTCAAAGGTTCATTGTCCGCTGTGGAAAGTGCCCACTTTCAACAGCTAAGGAGATCGTTTCATCAGTTGGCATGCTGTTGAAAGTGTCAAATCTTAAAAGGTTCTTAAAATCAGTTCTCGAGTGGCGTGCTGTCAAAGATACATGCTTTAAGCAGCTAAGGAGGGTCTTCTACAAAGTGGCGTGCTGTGGAAAGTGCATACTTTCCGCAGCTAACAGGGGCTTACAAAGAAGCACGCTGAGGAAAGTCAAGATTATCAACAGCTAACAGAGGTTGTACTCCCGGGTTGGAAACATCAAATCAAATCTTTGTTTCCATATCAGACATTGTTTACAAAGGTCCGTTTAGGGTTTTTGAATTGCAAATGGAAAAATGACACTTAAACTTGTAGGGAACTTTTTGATCGCTTCCTGATCTCTAAATTAATATCTGACAACACCATTGGAAAGATGAGATTCTCTAGATATCGATCGACTATTCATATGTGAAAAATGGACTTTTTATGACTGAGAAATTCAATTTTGAAAATCTGTCTGCTTTCAACAGCGCAGAAGGCGGAATTTTTGACCTGTTAGCTATTGAAAGTGGCGACTTTCAACAGCGCGGGAAGCGTTTTTTACGCGCTATGCGCTGTGGAAAGCCTGTAACGGCTAGAATATTACGATTTTCACCCAGATCCAAAATTTTTGAATCAAAAGTAAATGAAACCTTTTGGACTAGACAGGTGGTGGATTATTCCATCAAATCCAAAGGCTATTTTGGGAAAGACAAGTCAAAAGAGGAGTCTTTGGTCAAGTTTTGGTCATTTTTGAAGGCAGAATATTAGGGA
>ML858851.1:3326-14321 GCA_009831015.1 Picea engelmannii | reverse complement strand
CAAAGTTTCCATTATTTTCCTCTTCTTGTATCGACCATTTTCTTCTCTTTCATAAGCATTCTTTTGCTCTAGAATAATCATTAAAAACTCACTTTTATATTCAGATTTCTCTATTTAAATTTATGTTCATTGGGCTAATAGAAATTAACAAGATTCTTGGTGTTTGTAGCATTTTCTAGCAAACATAGTTTGCTGATTTTTATGCAGATTTTCGACAAATCAAGTGGAGTGCTACTTGTTTTGGGCCCCAAAACATTCAAAGAAGTTTCCTAAAGCTTGTGTGCCAAAACCCCCTTCATCTTATTCTTCTAAAGTATTGTAAGCAACCCAAGAGAGTCTCTTGGGCTTGCCTTCTCTCAAGTAAATACAAAAATCTTAGATTGTAATAATTTAGGAAATATTTCCCACACCTTGCAAAGAGATTGGCCTAAGGCATCCTTGCAAAATTGTGAAGGCTAGAGTTAGATTTATTTCCTTGCATTTCTTTTATTACACCCACCTTGACCCAAACGGTAGGCTAGTCCTCCACTTGTGCCATTGTTGTGGGGTTGCTCTTTAATTTTCCAAGTCATTTTAATTTTTTTATTACACCCACCTTGGCCAAAACGATAGGCTTGTCATCCACTTGTGCCATTATTGTGGGGTTTCTTTTGCTTTCTAAGTCATTTTAATTCTTTTATTACACCCACCTTGGCCAAAATGGTAGGCTTGTCCTCCACTTGTGCCATTGTTGTGGGGTTGCTCTTTAAATTTCCAAGTCATTTAAATTATTGCAAAAGTAATCATATTTGTGCTTCACCTCTGCCCTGTATTCCCTCCCCTTGCCACGTAGTGGATCTTGGGTAACTAAGAAAGAGCAAAGGATTGGAGTTTAGTTTAAGTAGGCATCCAATTGTTATTGTTTCCACCACCAAAAATGGTGACTTGGGAGGCCACAAGGGGTGTAAGTCGGGGACGGCTTCAAGGCACTAAGTGTCCTCCTTGCTTGAGTGCCCAAGCATTCCAGATTTGACCTGTGGAGTTAGGGAAGGACCTTGCTTGTCCTTCTTCTTGAGTACCCAACAATTCCTTTTGGTTGAGGGGATAACCATTTGGGGAAGTCACATAGTCTAGGCTTGTATCTTTCACATTCTAATCCCCCTAATACAATAGAGACTTAAAATCTATTAAAATCAACCAACTACATTCACAACATTGCACTTCAAGTTTAGCTATTTACTTTCAAAGCAATCTCATTCTTTGTATGTTTCTACATTTCAAACAATTTACTTTCCATGTGATTTTACTTTCCGAGCTATCTACATTCCAAGCAACTTTACTTTTCAAGCAACCTCTTTTATTGTTGATATTTACATGTATTTAAGATTCTTTATTGTGGTTGTAAACATTTTTATGTTCACTTGGAAATAATTGTCTAAGGCTAGTAGTCATTTCACTATCTAATTTATTGTGTAGATATTTCATATATTATTCCATGTTGTAGATATTTATTTAATTGCTCATTTCAATAAACAAACTTTGGGTATATTTTAGGCACTGGTCTATTTTATTGTGTTGTAAAGAAAATGATTGCTTGTTATTTAAAGAATTGCATTTGCATTGTTTGCTTGTCATTGGGTTGGTTCTCCCTAATAAAAACCAAATTAACTCCTAGATCATTTATTAAAGCTTAACTTAGTAAAATAGGGTCTACCCCCCTTGGCTTCCCTAAGAGTGAGCCTAGACAGAAGAGGTCTAGATCAAGGTGATAGTGGGTCTGGGCTTAGGCTTGTGCCTCTAAGGACACACCAAGTGGGTTGGAGACTTATCCACGTTAGTAGGTGTGTATAAGGATGACAACAATCCCCACTCTCATTTCCTTTCGTCATGGACGGGAGGTACCCCTACATTTTTCATGAAAACACCATTGTAAGACCAAGAAGATGCAATTCCTAAGTCTTGTAGGCCATGTGGATGATTATGTATATGGTGTCCTAGGCCTTATGATGGTCGGCCATGCCTCGTCCCTCTAGTCTCCACTCTTAATTCCTTTTGTCTTTGATAGGATTGGAGGCCTTGAGATGGATCTATTGGGATACATGGTTTAGGGGAGCTATTGGTTTTTTGTAGGGGTGATCGCACTATGTAGGGATTGTTATGCCCATGGTTTTAAGCACACTTGTCTTTTCCCACATGGTCATGTGTCATGGAGTCTATATGCATATCCTTGGCCATGGTGCAGTTTTCATTTACAGTTCTCAACATGGCAGTCTCACAGTTCACAACATTTCACGTTTTTCGATGCAGTTCACGAATCTCGATGCATAGGGTCTCGGGACCAAAAATACAAGAAGGTATCAAAATGATCGTCATGATGTGTACTTGACATGCCACATTGAAATTTTGGCAAAGATAAACTTTTTAAGGAAAACATTAGTTTCTAAAGGACGATGCAGGCATATTTATTGGTAAAGGTGGCTAAAGAGGGTCATTCCATGTCATGCAAGGATAGATCCAATGTTAAGGATGAGGAAAATCACGTTCCAGACAAAACCCATGTGTCAGAATCCATCAATTCGACAATGTTTATGTGCATCTAGCAAAATTAAGCCAAAATTAAGGGGCGTCCCTCTTCTCCTAGCCATTGGGCATTTTTCCAAGTTAAAGAGCTAAGCCATTGGCAATTGAAGGGAACATTGGGTCAAATGTTGAACGTTGGAGGAAAAACCGTGCACCAAAAAAATTAAATCGACCCTCACTCTAAGCTATCATGTCCATTTTACTTAGTCGTTGGGCATTTTACTTAGCCATTGGGTCAATTGAGTGAGCCGTTTGCGGTCAACAAGTGGAATGTTGGGCATTGGGAGACCAAAAGCTATCTGTTGGCATTCTATTACATGCAAATTGCCTTCATTATCAAACAAATCGCACCTCATTCTCTTAGTCGTTGATCCAGTCAAGCAAATCGACCCTCAATTTAAGTAAATCGACCCTCTTCAAGTTAGTTGTTAGCTTCTCAACCTGGCCACTAGCTTAATTAAGTAAAACTGTGAGCTTTAAAGGGAGCATTGACACGTTTACCAAGCAAATCGAGCCTCATGGAGATAGTTGTAGCTTCTATTGGTCAAATCGAACCCCTTGTGGGTAAATTTTAATTTTTTAAATAATCATTTTTATAATGACTTAGTCTCCGGTCTTGTGGATGACAAGTCAAACAATTATTAGTTTTGGGAGAGGGATTTACTAGCCGTTACAAAGAAAAACTATATAAGGCTAAACCCTCTACCCAAATGGGTTGTTATTGAACTGTGAGATCATTATGCCATAATAAAGAACTTTTTAGTGCAAATTCTTGGATTGATCATTCTATGATTTTTCTTCTTAGCTTGTTGTAATTGTGCTTCATAGAATAGACACAGGTATTTATGGGTTACTGCAAGGCTATTGGTTCGATCCATCAAGGGGCTACATAGTCACATGGAAGGAGAGATCAAGGCACTAGACCTCATCTCCCCTTTGTTGGTATAAGATGTTCATCAAACCCAAGTGCTAGATGAACCCTTATTGGGGGTTCCTTTAGTAAGGGAGCAATTTCGTTTTGTGCCATAGTTGATCTAGTGGTTGGAGACTTCTCTATAACAGAGATCTTTCCTGATGGAATTCAGAAGCTTGTACCATTATTCTAGACTAGATTGGGTGCAATAGTCGCCTAGACTCCAATCCCATTCTCTAGTCCAAAGTTCACAACTGACAAAGAGAAGGTTGTGATCACAATCCGACACTCTGGAAGGTAATAGTAAGGCCAAGGTAAGCCTCACTACAACAACCAATCACTTTAAAAAATCAACCAATCTCCTTTATTTTTCGTTTTTCTAAAAAGAAAAATACAAAAATATTTTATCTATAGCTTGCACCAAAATTTCATATTTACAGCGCTAATTGATCCTTGGTGCTTGGACTTTAGATCCATCGTTATCCAAGGAAATTATTTTACCCTCTGATTTTCTGCACTTAAAATATATATTTCACGAGGGTATTGTAAGGTGTTTTGCAGATCTGAGTTTTATTACAGGAAACCCATCCACAGTTCCGATAAGAAACCTCATTAAAGGGGTTGAGCAAGTAAGTGCATTTCAATGATAACCCTTGTTTTGTTCCAGATCTGATTTCTTGTAATAGTTATTAAATTTCTGGGATAAAAATACATTTTCCAGCTATTTTAAATCATATATTTCTTGTTGGAATAAATTTTTGGGTTTTAACCCTAGGGGGTTTGATCGTTGTTTGCTGAAAGTAGTTTCCAGATTGCTGGAAACTTCGTTTTACTTGCAGATCTGAAGTGTTGGGCCACTTTATTTTATTACTAACTCGTTGCCCAAGCTTCCCCATCCATAGATTTATTGATCTAGTACATTTCCATACTTGTGGGTGGCCTCAAAGGACACTTTTGTTTGCTGGTTTTCTGTGTTTTCTCCATTTTTGCAGGTCTAAAAAGTGCACGAAAGCGACATAGTCGTCTGTTTACAACCACTTATCACGAGGTAAATTGAGGAAATCATCTCTCATCTGGTAAATGCATCCATCCCTCAACTTTGTATTGTTAAAAGATTCATATATTTCAAGGTTTGAGTGGTATTTTCCTCGCCAGTCTGCATTATTCCTGCAGTTTATTTCATTTCCAGATCAGAAAAAATCAAATAATTAACTTCTACCTTCACCTTAGACATCCATACTAGGCACTGGTCTACTCATCTTTGAAGTTGTGTGTAAATTAGGGAAGTCTCCCATAGGCTTTAGTAGGAGTTGGCTTAAAGAGTTGGGATTCATGCCAAAGTGATTGTGGGCACTTATCCTATGTGGTACTGCCTTAGCGCCTTGAGAGGATCTTGACGAGACCGCTAAATTGGTTGGTAACAGGACCCTTATTTGCACATTCCTCTATGAGATCCACTTTTTGAGGGGTTCGTTGGCTTATTGGGAGGAGCGCCCAAGCTCATCTTACTATTGTTGGCATGATTTTGGCATCTCAAGGTGGTGACTCCCTTAACTATAGGAGCGCTCCCTTGAATCTTGCACTTTGGCATCTTTGAGGGATCTTCTTGATGAGTGCTACATAGGAGGAGGTTGCATATGGATTAAGGAAGCATTTTACTTGGTCAAACAAGCCTAATTCAAGGAATCATTTTGCATGAGAAGAGGACAGTGGCACACCCACTTTTTTGTTCACGTATTTTATTGTTTGGTATTTGATTTGTCTTTGACGTGGTTAGGATATATAATATTTTTATTATTCCTAGGAGAGATCATGGATCTAGACATTGTATATTATTCTTGAGCTAGTTCTCTATTTAAAGAGAAACCCCCTCGTTGTTTTGGTTATTGAAAGTTTGAGGAAAGAACTCTTGGGCTAGTTTTTGAAGATCTTTTGAAGGCAAGGAAAGTTAAGGGTTATTGTTATGTGAGGTTCTTCATCTTTCATCCATATGTGCTGATTTCTTGTCGCTGGAAATTCATCTTAAAATCTGCTACAAAGGGCTTTATGGAAAAGATAGATTTACCAATAAATAAGAGTTTTGGTTGAAGTGTTTCCTATCCTTATCTCTTGCTTTTTTAACTGTTAAAATAGTCTTCTTGCTGCTGTCATTTCATTGGATGGTAGGGAAGATTTTTATTTTATGGTGAAAGCACCCCTTTGTTTACATGCTTATGTAAAAGAGGAGCACCTTTGGAATGACCCTCCAAGTAATTTTCTGCAATCTGGAAACAGCCCTTATTGTGTGATATTAGCATGTTATAACGATATTATCATACCCCTTCATCTCATTTAAATTGAACCTTCTTAGTACCTTAGACTCCATTTGCCCTAATTGGATGTGTGGCACTAGTCTACTCTTTCAACCACCCAAAATATAATGCATAAATCAATCATTTTCTGTTTGATTAAATTTGAAATTAATATTGAGCTTCAAGAACAGATTTAGTAATCCTAGCCTTAGACAGTACCCATTCCTTATCTTATACTCTCTCCTAGCTAGACTTGCTTCTGGTTTCTAGCTTGTTCTTAGATCTTAATATCTTTTTCTACTTTTAGCATTGATCTAGGAGATGCTTTTGGACTTCCACTTTGTACCTGTACTAGATGTACTATCTTAGTCCCACTGACCTACTTTTGTGGTCATTTGTTGGACATTAATAAAAAATATCTTATCTATACACAATTCTCAAGTCTTGTTTGGAGCTCCATGTGCCAACATCATGTGTTCTTTATATATAATGATAATCATCTTCAGACTAGAATCTTTCTTGATTTAACTGTGGTGAAGATTTCATTTGTTGTTGGCTATGCAGAATGTTACACTTGCAAGGGCGGCACTGAGGGCAGGTGCTGGAAACATGGTTAATGGCATTCTCCGAAGAGTAGCTTCTGATAGGGTGTGTTTAGCAATAAAACCTTAATGAATGTTTTGTATTATTCTTCTGCAGTTCCATTGATACTAATCCTCATTTATGAACTGCCTAGCAAATTGTTTGCTCTTATAAGATTTTCTGTTAATTTTTGAATAGGTGACTGCAGGAAAAGGATATGCTTCCCCTACCAAAAGTGGAAGGTGATGATCGTTCAAAAGCACGTGCTCTTTCTGTAAAGTACTCACATCCAGTTGTAAGGACAGAGCCTTTTTTAATTTTAACCTTTTCAATAGAACATGATCTGCTATCTTGAATGGCTGCAACATATATGCTTTTCTTTCCAATATATTTTCTTTTAAAATGGATATATAACTAATCTTGCTGATTTTTAGTGCATCCTTTCCAAATTGGTAAATTCCTATTGCCATATAAATTTTTTGAGATGTTGCTTTAAAGATGAACGCTATGGCACACTCTTCAGTTGTTATTTTTCATGAGGGGAGGCATTTAGCTATTGTTCTGCTGAGAAAGCAAGGAAATGCATTTACTCATTTTCTCAGTTTCTCGTCAGTTCCACTTTGTTGTTACTGATTTGCACTTCCTAAAGTTGTTTGTTGCATCGTTTGCTGCTGCTAGGGGCAGGAGTTTATTGTTGTTGGTAATACGTAATAGCACTTATTAGTCATATTATTTTCATACCCCTCAATTACATGTGTCTTGTGTCTTTAAGGCCTTGTTAACATCCTTTTAGCCACAGTTCACACAGTTCTGTTGTTAGCCTTGAAGTATTGACTGGATGTCAATTGTTTGTTTGTCCTTGCTTGGTGTTCGTCTATTCTTGAGTCTGCTAGGTAAACTGCTTGCAGTTGTCTTCAACTTAATGACTATCGTGAACTTCATTGATGATTGTTGCCTTCTCATCATTTATTTTTGTATCCTCTTCTAATATTCAAGTTTCATGCTATGCAACATGTTATATTTTCAAATTTCTGGCATTTCCTATTCAAGACATCGACTAGTTTTGCTTTGATTTCCTTGTTTTCTTGCATACTGTTACCTCCCAAACCTGCACACAAGTGATAAAACCCCAAAACACAAGCGCAACCCTAGGGGAACTCAGGAAGGCTGCCCACTGTCACCACAGCAGCTCATCCTCTCACTTTAGGCCGGCTCTCCTCCGGCACAAGGGGGGTATCCATAAGTAAAGTGTTAAGATGAACTTTAAAAATAAGTGGATGGTGGGTTGCCAAGATTAGTGCCAATCCAATGGGTGATGGAGCCAAGTTTAACAAGCAAGAGGGTTTGAAGAGTATGGAGAGAGGCATAGGCTGTTACAAACATGCTCTAACCAACCATATGAACTCTTTAATATGCGGAAATTAAAGAAGGGGCCCCTCCAAAGCTGCACCACTTCAACTATTACAAATCAGCAACAATAACGTGCAACCATTCAACAATAGAATATAGCAATAACCTTTTGTTGACCACCTATTCAACTAGGGGGTCAACTCCATGTGCCATGAAGATATGCATCATCAGATGCTAATGTGTCAAAGACAGTTTGGTTCTACTAGGCAATTTATGCCTTCAACATAGATTTTTGTAAACGAAATTTCCGCACCCCTGCGAGGGTTAATAATGTAATAGGTCTACATGGATCATAGTTAGGTCAGGTACCTTGGGATGTTTTCATTGGGAGAGTTCCTTTCATCGAAGGATTTTTATCCTCAGGTTATTAATTGGGCTTTTCAGCCTTATTAATTTCCCTTGAGTTTTTCCCTCACACCTGCAATAATTCCTCCAAAGTGGTGAAGGGCGTTCTAATGGTCTCATTCTCTGGTAGCTATTGTTTAGGAGTGATGTAAATGACCATGTAAGACATCTTAGAAAGTTTCATGGAATTTCGTCGAGTCTAGATAGTTTTTTTTTTAATTAATAAAATCTAATTAATTTTCCTAAGGTTGGGAATTTAATTATTTAATTAATTAATTGTTTTTGAGCAATTATTGTAAAAACTAGGTCCTTGGGCTTTTGCTAGGGGTATTTGTGCTCAAAAAAAATGGAAAGGCACCAAGTTTCAACTCAGTCAGACAACTTTTGTAGGCATTTATCCACCTGGAGTGTCAGTCAGTCAAAACAACAATTTTAATTGCTAAGTCAAAATGTAATTTTTGTAATTTAGAGTTAATGGGGTAATGTTAAGATGGATAAAAGGAAAGAGGGATGACACCTAACCTACCCAACCATATCCTAACCCTTTACATACCCCCCCACCCACTCACTTGCTAAAACACCCACACCCCTAGGGGGATTTGCGCCCTCCCTCACACATAAACCTTAGAAAATGTCATTTAAATGACTTGTGGGCCCCTCCCATGAGTAGTGCGCCCTTCCTAGCCCACCACCTCATCCTTTCTTGGTCCCACACACTCCAACTCACATGCCACATCACCAATCCATGCCCAAACCCTAAGTGGTGCGCCCCTCTCCTTGGCTTGGTTTTTGACACTTGGATCTCATCCAAGAGGGGTGACTTTGCCTCTCCAAGCATAAATAGAGCCTCTCCTCACTCATTTCTTCACCAATCTTTGAGCTAGTGTTACTCTACTGAAATCTCGCCCCATCTCTCTTGCTCTTTGCCTCTTGCTTCCATCCCATTTTCTCTTGAGAGTCTTGGTGCAACTTGTTGCTGCAACACTCTCCCCTTTGGATTAATAAAAAACTTTGGAGGATTTGGAGTAATCAAGAGTATTCTGATTGACTTCTTGCATATGAGGTGACATTGTTCATTTTTTGCATATGGTGTAGTGTTGAGTAGATCTTTGGTAAAGTAGTTTACTTGAGTAGATTATCAAAGAGTATTCTTGCTGGTCTATACATGTTGGGTAGCTAGTGGTGTGAAGTATTTCATATTGTTAGCTTATTCATGTATGTTATCTATTTGTATACCTCACATATTGCTTGAATTTTGCAGGTTTGCCTCAAGGGATTATTGGGATAGCCTCAAGAAGGAGTCTTCCCTCAAAGCCCTTTTAAACTCCATGCTTTGATTAGTCTGATTTTCTGTTCTATTTCATCATATTTTTCAGTTTGATAACCATCTTAGATAGGTCATCTAAATCTTATTTTACTTGGATAATTTTGTGTGAAAAATTTCTGCCTAGAAACATAATTTTTTCGTAACATTTTTTGTGTTGTGCAGCATTTCCAGCAAGCAATAGCTTGCTGGTTTTTGCAGGATCTTACCAGGGACAAAGGGTTATGCTGCCCACATTCGGCCGTACAATACTTCTAGAGCTTCTCCACTAGTTGGGTAACGGATCTCTTCTTCTATCTATTCATTTCTAGCATTGTAGCAAGCCCCCGGAAAGTTCCCTTGAGGTTTGCATTCTCTTGTATCTATTTTCATCCATTGTAATTTATTTTTGCAAGTTAGTTTTCTGCCTACACCTTGGGAGAGAGATTGGCTCAGCCAATCCCCCAAAATTGTTGGGCTAGGACTTAGTTTTATTTCTGCATTTGTTATTTCTTGCCCCACTTGTCATTAGGACAAGGTTGTGTGGCTAGCTTTCTCTAATAATACTTGTCTTTACATTCCAATCCTCTTTGGCACAACATTGGTAGGCTTGCCTCCACCTTGTGCCATTGTGAGTGGTTTGCTTGTTCTTTTTCAAAGTTTTGCTCAACTAATTGCCTACACCTTGGGAGAGTAATCCCCAAAATCGTATGGCTAGGTAATCATGTGTTGATGGTTATTATGCTCATGGATTAAAATTCTCTAGAGTAGTCATCACACATCATTAATCTTAGCTTAAGCTCTCAAGGCATAGTTTCCTTTCATGCTCTAGTTTTTATCAAGTGCAATCTCTCATTGTTTAAATGCTTTGGAAGTAGTCCTTTAAATCTGCAATTTACTTATCTCTTAAGGCATTTGCCATCCATTAATTTAAATCAGATGTAGAGCATGTACATGGTGTAGATCTTAGTTTTCTTTTTAGCAAGTCATATTCATTTTCTTAGCATGCTTTTAAATGGATTAAATTACATGGCTAAATGGTGATTGTTATCGCGCAGTTTGTATTTTAGGTCACAGGCTATGGGATAGAGGACAAACTGGCGTAACAGGAACCTTCCCCACCCAATGTCACCTCGATGGGGAGGTTCTTTCTGTTTAGGGAGGTTAGCCCAGGGGAGACGTCCCCGGTAACCTGGGGTTTGAAGAGGCAAAGGATACGAAGTCAAGTGTTAAGATTTCCCTCCTCGCAGGTTACCACCAGTATCAGATAGTCCGGCTAATCAACCAATAAAAGAAGTGTAGGCCCTATTGAAAACACCTGCCTGGAACAAGATAATAACAATATATATCTATGTTGCACGGGGACCCGTCCCCCCCAAAAAAACCTACGTACCCGCCGTTCCCGCGTACCGGGGACTTGGGGACCCTTAGGAAACTTACCCAAATTGTTGGGGACTGTTATCGCACGGTTTGTAGGAAAGGTCCAAGAGCTTGAGTCAGGGCTTGAAACCGGCGTAACAGGAGCTTCCCCACCCACTGTCACCTCGATGGGGGGCTCTTTCTATTTAGGAGGGCAAGTCCAAGGGAGACGT